>JAJJMA010139251.1:0-23273 GCA_023529015.1 Papaver nudicaule
GGCTGAACCTAATGAGTTATTACGAAGGATTGGTAAAGAGGTGGATACAGGCACTATCGGCGAAGTAGCCAATGACAAGTGGCAACCCAGAGGACTGTCGGCGAACCTTCCAATGCTGTAGGCGTGACTCAGAACGCTGTGGGAGGTGCTACTGCGGCCGTAGACGCAACTCAAAGGATTGTCGGCGAAGCGTCTAACACATTGGGGGTAGCTCCATCAGTTGTCGCCGAACAAATAGTGGCAGAGGGTGCACATCAGATCGCCAATGGAAATGGTACAATGGTAGCACCTGGTGTAACCTTGGCTTGACCCATAGTTGTGGCAAATAATGAAGGGTCTTCTAGCGCCACATAGACCATTCTACAGAAGCTCCTTGAAGCTAGTCATAGGCAAGCAACTCAGATGCAGTTGCAGATGCAATTACAAATGGAGACCGTCCTGCAGAGTCACAGAGAATTAATGGCAGAGAACAGGAAAATGATGCAAAGTAGGAGTCATGCATCTCATTCGCGTACTACCCGTAGTTCAGAGAGAAGCAGGGCCAGAGTGATAGAGGTTTTTGGTTCATCGGCGAAGCATGGTGAAGGGAGTAAGAAAAATGAGACATCTAGAAGAGCTGAAGAGGGTTTTGATGACTCAGGAAGGCTGGATGGATTAAATGAAAATGCCAAGAAAGAGATTCGGCGATTAAGAAATCAAGTGGCAGCAATGGCTGGATCGCTGAGAGATTGTAAATTAGCAATATCACTTTCAGATGCAAAAAAGACGCCCTTTAAAGAAAAAATTACATATGGTCACGTATCTACAAGATTTAGCATGCCAAAATTCTCGTCCATATTTGATGGCACAGGGGATCCAGCTCAGCACCTAAGGATTTATAAGCGAGACTTAGCGGCATGGGTAAACTCAGACCCAATAATGTGCATGGCATTTCCCGTCACCCTCAAAGATGAAGCTTTGGCTTGGTTCGATGGATTGGAAGAAGGTACAATTGGATCATTCCACAAGTTTGAAGGGAAATTCTTGCTTACATACATTCAGAATACTAGAAGTCTCCCAGGTGTAGAAAGATTGTTTAACATCAAGAAAAGACCATCGGAGACGTACATGAGTTTGATTCAGAGATGGAGAAAGCTTTGTAGTGAAGTAGGAACAACTGTATCTGATAAGGACAAAATGCGGGCATTCATTAGTTCTACGGAGACATCAGACCCTATATAAAAATCTATTCTGGGATTCGCCGAAAGACATGAAAGCTATGCGAGGTAAGCAAAATGAATGGATGAATTATGAGGAAATTCATGAAGAGGAAACTCTCCAAAAGAAAGAGAGAGCAAAGCATATTGACTAAATCAATAGTTATTCTTTATAAGAACAAGAAGAAATAAAAAGAGAATGGCTCAAGGCAGAGCAGCAATGATTGGCGAAAGCTCCTTCTTCGCCGATAGTGGTGCCAGAGACTCTAAAGCAGCAACATCATCAGCCTAACACCAATCAGCAGTGGAATTCTCAGAAGCGGGACAATTATAATGGTAGGGGATAGACAGGATAACAGAGGAAGAAATGATGGCAGAGGTGGATGTGACAATCGGCGACCTGTAAATGGCGATATGAGGTACAACGGCGACAATTGAAAGTTCGGCGAGCGAAGAGGGGGTCAACAAAATTTCCAAGATGCTACTCTCCCAAAGCTTCGTATTTCTTATACTGATGCTTGGGGGCGAATTGAGAATTTCAATTGTATGGATGACATTCGCTATCCCTATAACAGGGGAAATCCTAAGTTTCCGCCAACCAATACTAATTCCTTTTGTCGGTTCCACAAGTTTCATGGCCACACAACAGAAAGTTGTACTGGTGTCCAGCAAGAGGTTCACAGATTCATTCGCTTGGGGAAATTCCAAGAGTTTCTTGAGTTGCCGCCACCACCACTAGTCATGGTTAAGCCAATTCAAGATATGCAACCTCCAAATGTGTTCGAAGTAAAAGTAGAGCGAGACCTAATGGAATTGGATTGCTTTTCTATTGTGCATTCAAAGATTACCAGAGACGAGTTTCATAGCAATGTTCTGTCCAGAGTTCATAAGCGACATAGGTTGGGGAACGAGATCTGCAGTGTCGCCGTCAAGCAAGAACCATTGTTAGATTGGATGAAAGCTTATGTAGGTTTCTCCGCCGAAGAAGTACCAGTCGAGGGGAGAAGCCTTAATGATCCTTTGGTCATCAAAGTTCAAATGGAAAGTACCAAAAGTGCTTGTTGACCCAGGAAGCTCAGTTGATATTCTTTTCAATTCAGCTTATGAAGCAATGAAGTCAAAAGATTCGGACATTCCATCACCGAAAGTTTCAAAGTACAATATTTATGGGTCAATGGGATTGCACATAAGCCAAAAGGAGAAATCACTTTCAAAATTGTTACTTGCGCTGAGCTGGTAAATTTGGACACTACCCTATGTATTGTGGATGTTGATTCGCCGTATGCTGCAATTCTTGGGAGGGCATGGCTGCATAGTTTGAAAGGAGTACCTTCTACTTATCACCAACGCTTAAGGTTTACAACACCTAAAGGAGTCGCCGAATATGTTGGGGATTTGGCATTAGCAAAGGCTTGTAATGCGGCGGATGTTCAGATGCGCAAAAGCAGAAAAGCTAGAATTAATGAGAAGAATAAGCAAGGCAAAGAGATCTTAAAGGAGCAATAGATTCAAGAGATCATCGCCGACCCATCAAAGTACGTCCATTCAGTGAATGTAGGAGAAGATTCAGCGAAACCTGGTACTGCGCCATCATATCATTTAAAGGAACCTTCACCGATGGGAGAACCTGAATTACATTTTACAGCGGTAGAACCTACCAGAGATATAAACATCGGCGAGGATAGTAATCCAAAGATGGTGAAGATTGGCACTCTGCTAAATGAGGAGGAATCGGCGAAGTTACAGGCACTGCTCAAAGAGTACGCCGATGTCTTTGCTTGGGGTATGAACGAAATGCCGGGCATTTACCCAGAGATAGCGTGTCATAAGCTGGATATTGATCCAAAGGTCAGACCCTTCAAGCAGAGGATAAGAAAATTAGCCCCAGTCTATAAAGAAGAAGTTGAAGTTGAAATTGACAAGATGAGGGCATCTGGTATCATTAGACCAATGCAATATCCTGAATGGATAGCGAATATGGTGGTGGTACCTAAGAAGAATAAGGGAGTGTGGATTTGTATTGACTTCAGCGACCTCAACATGGCATGCCTGAAGAATAGTTTTCCTTTGCCAAGTATTGACCAAACTGTGGACGCTACGTCATCAGGGAATGAGTTGCTATCATTCATGGATGGTTACTCGGGTTATAATCAAATACATCTAGCTAAAGAAGATCAGAGGCGCACTGCCTTCTTTTCCACCAAAGGCTTATTTTTCTACACCCGGATGCTTTTTGGATTGAAAAATGCTGGCGCTACCTATCAAGAGATGGCTCAGAAGATGTTTGAGAAATGGATAGGGAAGACCATGGAAGTTTATGTTGATGATATGCTAGTGAAGAGCAAGGTGAAGCAAACTCATGTTCAAGACCTCAGAGAGATATTTGATTATATGCGAAGCACTAAATTAAAAATAAACCCGGCAAAGTGTGTTTTTGGCGTCACTTCGGGGAAATTCTTGGGATATGTCGTCACAAAAAATGGTGTGGAAGCTGATGAAGCAAAGATTCAGGCTATCAGAGATATGCCTTCGCCGGTGACAGTAAAGGATGTTCAGCGACTTAATAGAACTTTAGCCTCGCTCAACAGGTTTATCTTAAGATTCTCCGATAAATGCAAGTTATTCTTCAAAACATTGAAAAAAGGAGAAAAGTTATCTGGACTGAAGATCATGAAGCTGCATTTCAAGGTATTAAAAACTATCTCGCTACTCTCCCAGCGATCCAGCCGCCTGAGCACGGCGAAGAACTCAGAGTATACCTCGCCGCCACATCAGTAGCCATCAGCGCTGTACTTGTGAGAACCAAAGGTGGAGAGACACCAATATATTATATTAGCAGAACCTTGCAGGGAGCTGAAAAGAACTACACCAAGATTGAACAACTGATTCTAGATCTGGTTTTTGCATCTCAGCGATTGCGCCCATACTTTCATGCTCACCCCATTACTGTTCTAAAAATGACTCCTATTGAATCCATCTTGCATAACTCTCATAGGGTGGGGCGAATTGCTAAATGGAATACTCAAATTGAGAAGTTTGGCGTTCAGTATGAGATTCGCACAACTCAGAGATCCCAAGTTATCGCCGACTTTCTAGCTGATTTCCCAATAGAAGAAGAAGAAGAAGAAGAAGTAAAAGACATACCATTTGCGCAAGATGAGCAAGAGAATGAGGTGCCAGAATTATTGAAATGCAGTCCTACAAGTTGGGAAGTGTATGTAGATGGTTCGGCGAATAAAGAAGGAAAAGGATTTGGTATTGTTTTTACCTCGCTGAAAGGAGCTAGAATAGTACATTCGCTAAGGTTAGAATTTCCTGCAACCATCAATGAGGCGGAATATGAGGCAGTTATACATGTTATGAGACTTATTATAGAAATGGGTATCAGCGATGTTTGAATGATAAGTGACTCTCAGTTGGTGATTCGGCAAATTTCTGGACGTTATCAAGTTGTTGATCCTTACCTGCAGAAGTACCTAAAACTTGCTAGGGAGTATGCTCAGGAGATTCCTGGTATCAAGTTTCTTCACATCTGCAGAAAAGATAATAGGCACGTCGATGCCTTAGCCTTTATCTCGTCCATGATGACAGATCCAGAAATCACTTCAATAGCCATTGAGCGAGTACGACAATCCTTTGTGGATGAGCGAGAGCAAAGGGAGATGTTGGCAGTAGATACTGAAGAGTCAGCAGAGACAGATTGGAAAACGCCAATACAATATTATCTGGATCGCCTTACTTTGCCGGGAAATAAGATTTTAGCTCATCAAGTAATCAGCAAATCGGCGAACTATGAACTTAGAGATGCAATATTATATTGCAGACCATTCTCAGGACCCTTGCTGAGATGTGTATCAAAGGAAGAAGGTAAGAAGCTGCTAGAAGCAATTCATGAAGGAGACTGTGGAAACCACAGTGGTCAGCGGGCCTTGGCTTTGAAAGTAAGAATGTAAGGGTATTACTGGCCATGGGTGAACATCGACGCCAAAGAATATGCTCGCCGATGTAAAAAGTGTCAGTTGTTTGGAAAAAGGGTTAAAGCTCCGGCGACATCACTAACTCAGTACTCACCCGTTGGCCTTTTGCCAAGTGGGGCATTGATATCATATGACCGCTGACTCCAGGATCAGGGCAGAGAAAATACATAATAGTAGCAACTGATTACTTTACCAAATGGTGTGAAGTTAAGGCTATCAAGAAGAAGTCAGGGCAAGAA
This sequence comes from Papaver nudicaule, assembly GCA_023529015.1. Taxonomy (NCBI): domain Eukaryota; kingdom Viridiplantae; phylum Streptophyta; class Magnoliopsida; order Ranunculales; family Papaveraceae; genus Papaver; species Papaver nudicaule. The sequence continues at coordinate 5,413 of JAJJMA010139251.1, forward strand.
GTATTCAAGTTTGTTTGGGATTTTTTTTTTAAGGTTCGGCGTGCCAGCAGAAATCTGCACGGATAATGAGAAAGAGCTAGTTGGCGACAATATAAGACAATTACTCGCTACTTACAGTGTCAAGCTAGGAAAGTCAACTCCCCTTTATCCTCAGAGCAACGGATAAGCAGAAGCAACAAACAAAACTATTGGAATGGGCCTGAAGAAACGAGTAGAGCCACACAAGAGAGTGTGTATGAACGTTTGCATAATGTTTTATGGTCCTACAGGACAACTGTTGGAGAAGCAACTGGAACATCTCCCTTTCTACTTACCTTTGGCGCCGAGGCAGTACTTCCATCTGAAGTAATCTTACCAACAACAAAGCATGAGGCATGGGAGAAGAATTTAGACACTGACTTGATACTAGCAAAACTCGACGATCTAGAAGAACAGCGGTTAATCGCGCTCTCACGCATAGAAAATTATCACCGGCAATTATCCAGGGAATACAACAAGCGAGTTATTCCTCGAGAGTATCAACCTGGCGAGCTGGTCTTACGAGAAGTCCCTACCTCTCAGCGAAAAGGGTGCAGGAAGTTGGAACCGGTATGGGAAGTCCCGTACATAGTCAAAAGAGTAGCGGGGAGCGGAGCATATGTGTTGATTGATGAGCATGGCGTATAATTAGAGCATCCTTGGAACGCCAAGTACATCAAAAAATATTACCCCTGAAGTTATAATGTAAAAATCCGAAGTCTTGGGCGGGCATAATACCCAAAAAATCTTATTAGCTTATGTAAACAACAACGAATAAGATCCGGGGATGTAGGTTTGCTATTATGCGCCGAACCCCGTTAACAAATCACCGTGTCTTTTATTTTCTTCGCTGATTAAGTTAACCACGCCGAAAACTTAAGCCCAAGGGCTTCGCCAAACAAAAGAGCTAAAAAAGCTCCAGACCAAAAGAAAGGTCTCACTATGAAAATTAACGTACAATGTACTGAGGCAAAAAGCCATAAAACAAAACCCTGATCAGGTACTACACTAATGCCTAGTGCCATCTACAAAGGCAAAATGCCATAGACTAGAAAAGTCACTTAGAGCTAATGGCTCTTGTCCAAAGAAATGCAATAACTTGCCTATTTTACCGGGTGAACAACCTCCTTTACGTAAGTCTGGCCCTGGTTAGCAATAAATCCAGTCGCGTTACTTGTTGATCTGTAAGTGTCTGGCTTAAAAATATAAGACTCCCAAAGGCGAAAGCCACTGCGTTAGCGACCAAATAAGACTAACTGGGCAAACCAAAACACTTATAATAGGATCGCCGACGGGCACAAGTAACATTGCGGGGGTGCGCTAATCGGGAGTCTTGTACGATAGGCAGCAAGACAAGTACTGGACTTCACTTGATAGTAGGTTAAGTTATTGATAATAATGTAGAGGCATAAGTACCTTGTGTGGATGGGAAAAACATGACAATAGTTTTTTTCCCATTACTTTTAAAGAGTAGTGCAGATTACATAGTTCGTACCAAAACACTAAAGCAACTTAAAACACCAAAGACATGGAAAATAACAACAAAGAGGACACTAAGACGGATAACCTACAGGGTATCCTGGGAATCGGCGATCTCCCAATGGCTTAAACCCCTAAAGTTATTCTTCTTCAGATCCTGATCCATCGCCGTCACTACTATCCTCATCATCCTCGCTTTCATCCTCACAATCCTCAATCTTCTTTTCGGCGACAGGCTTGGTGGTAACGGCATACTTTTCAGGAATGGCGAGATCATGTTTTAGAAACTCCTCGTTGACATAGTCTTGTACAGCGACAAAAGAAATGTTGAGTAATTCGCTGTCGTGCTTAGCTCTTGATCTTTGAATTCTTTCTGAGCCTTGTTCAGATCGTTCTGAAGATCATTCCGAATTTTCCCCAAGTATTCAACCTTGCCATTCAGAGACTTGATTTTCTCCTCACATTTCTCATGCTCCTAAAGCTTGAGGTTCAACTCGGCGATCTGATTAGGGCATTCGCGATGATCTTCCAAGGCCTTATTCAACCTTTCTTCACAGCCATTGTGAAATGTGAGTTTGTCGGCCAGATCAGAAATCTTGTCAGTGCACATCTTATGATCCTCAACCACATTCTTTCGCTTGTCCAGCTCGCCCTCCAGATGCTTGATCCGCTCTGTAAGTAAGAAAGCAATGCATAATCAGAACTGAGGCAAAATGAAACTGTAATAAGAGGCACCCTAGAAATCTACCTTCTAGCTCGCTCACATGCCTACAAGCACCCGCCTGGGCTTCCCTAAGAAGATTTCAGTTGTGCTCGAACTTGGGATTGGCGCATGGACCCATGATGCTCACTAGTTGCTGTTGTTGGGATATTACTTGATCATTGAGTCGTATGGCTCTGTCGCCATGAATTTTGGAAAAGTCTTTCCAGCTCTGAATTTTTAATTGAGCAGTATATATTTCAGTAATTGTATGACTCAGTTGTGAGGCAAGTGTATCAGCTCTTTCCTTTTCCGTCTGCCACAGGGAACTCGCACGGGTATGATCTACAATAGCAATTTTCTTTTGCTTACGGGTGATTTCAGCTAAGCGAAGGGCGTTATCACGTTCGCTTTCAACCAACCTCAGGGTTTTTTTTGGCAGCTTTGAGAAGATGGTCAAGGTTTTCATTAAGTTCAGTAACGTGATTTAACTCTCGGCGATACCACTTCACATCCTTGGCCAAACCCATAGCTTCTCTCTCTCTCTCTCTCTCTTTCTCTCTCCTTTGGAATCTCTGTTGGCTAGTCCGTTGTACCATTGGAGATGTTCCTGCCTTGTGCAGAACCTCTATTGAGGATTAGTCTCCGTTTAGTGTATATGAGTAGGCAAGTGCTCGGGGTAGTTGAGCCTAGTTCATTTAGCAACTACAGAAATGAGGGAGACCCTTTGCCTTACTCAAGCTGCCAGATTCCTGCACTTCATAGACTGTTATGGTCTTATCGATTTGGGCTTTAAAGGAATCCCATACACTTGGACAAACAGACAGCAGGACCAAGAGGTTATCTTTGAGAGATTGGATAGATGCCTCTCTACTAGGCTGTGGTTAGAAGCCAACCAACACTGTCTGGTCACACATCTCCCAAGAATAGCGTCTGATCATGCACCTATTCTTCTTGAAGAGAAAGTCATTCTCAAACCAAGGAAACACACTTTTAGAGTGGAGCATTTGTGGTTTCTACACCAAAATATGCCTGCAGTTGTTACTTCGGCTTGGGCACAAGGGCATAACCCAGATCCAAGTATTGACATTACTTTCAAAGAAGAGGCAACATCGACAGCATTACAAGCTTGGGACAAGGCCACTTTTGGGAATCTTCCTTCGCTCATCAAGAGAGCTGAAGAACAGATTGTTAAAGCCCAACAAAAGTGTTATGTTCTTCAAAGGAGATGACTTATTTTCTGGCTACAAAAAGAATAGGAGTTTCGCAACATGTAAAACCACTCTCTGATCACGCCTTACCTAAAGGTAATTGCCTATTTAGGCACATCTCTATAACTCAGAATGCAAACCCGTTCTACGAGCTGAATAAACTCTCTATGAGTTCTCTCTTATAACCCCCGGTGGAGAGGATGATATCATAGGGCAGTACTGATAATCTCACCAGCACATTAAACCTATTAATCTGCTTTATGTCGACATCGCCTCGAATTCCTCGGCATCAGAACCAGATCACTATATGGTACATGGTGAAGAGTTAACAGAGACGCATCCTCATGGATTTCCTCTTTATACGACTCAACATTCGAGTCTTAATAAAAAATCAGGAATATCGAAGTTCTAGGCCTGTCCAGAACTCCCTGATAAGCACACAACAGCATAAACAGGCTTAAACAGACCTCGTCCCAAACTCAGGATGGTCTAACATACCATGGATAAACACGCCATGACTTCAAGTATGTTGTAGTGTAAGCACGCACACCATAACCAAGGCATAGCCAGCACGCACCAGCTGCAACAAAGTTGACCTTGGCCAGATGCCAAGGTCATAGCACCATATAGCATGGCACCATGAACCATGAGCCACCATGGGTTGACGAGAAAATAGCCTTGGCGCCATGAATCATGGCGCCACAACAAGATGAGTTGGCCTTGGCGCCATGAGCCATAGCGTCATGATAATAGGGTTAGCGCTAAACAAGCGCTTTGGAAGTTGGCCTTGGCCAAAGGCCAAGGCTGTAGCCCCTCGGGCTATGGCGCCACAAGCCAATGGCGCTATGAACTCCTGGCCTTGGCCAACAGCCAAGGCCACTCCTATACTCGTGTCCTGGAGGCACCACACTCATGTTGGTCATGACAATTAGTCATACGACTCTACTCAGACTCAACTCAACTCAACTACGTAATATCTGCGTATCACTCGAGACATCAAAACATCACACGGGGGGATAACTTTAGGGGTATTGGTCTGGCGGTCTACGGCAGTTGAAAGAAACTGATGGAGATAGTGGACAATTACGAGAAGATGGGGCGAGTGGACATGTTCTACACAACTCAGGCAGTTGCAGAAACCAACTCATGTCCTCCACTCCCCCACTCTTCCACGACTTCCACCTTCTCTGTCGAGAGATTAGGGTGAGTTCAAAACTATAAATAGAGGCCTCCTCTATCTTCCAAGACAGAACATCTTTCCATAAAACAACCAGATATTCAGAACACCTGAATAAACCAGAGCCTCAGAAGTAAACATGCCTGAGCAACCCAACACCCTTCTTGTCTTGGAGATTTCCAGTCATCTTCACGACGGAAATCTTGAACTCTTACACCCAAAACACATCCTCAACCTGATCTCAAGTTTCTTCGTTGTTTCCCTCCCTAAATCAACCTCTATCCTCTTTGTGACCGAAGCAAGACGTGAACGGCCATTGACTTGGTTTAGGCTCGTCTTGTTCGACTTTGATCTCGAACACTACAAAAGTACCCAGAGACGGTGCATTGTTTTTTCCAGGTAAAAACAGTTGGCGACCACAGTGGGAGATCATTCTCTCGGTTCCAGAAAACTTTCTTGAAATGGTTGAACTTAGGTCGGGATCAGACACCAAAAACCCTAACTCTTTAACGGACGGTGATGTAGCCTCTAACGCAGCACCTACCAACCCACCTGCATCCGGCACCACGCCACCTGTTACCCAAGATAATCCCCCTTCAACACCTATTATCTCGGCTATCCCCATCACCCCAGTGACTTTTAATGCTCCAACCCACACTTCTGGCAAGAACCCTTCCTCCACAGCTAAGGTCAACACTACCGCCGAGAAAGGAAAATGAGTATCGGGAGCATTAACCATGGAGGAGTTAGCCAGACGACAAGACGTCCTCGCAGAAAGTCAAGACAAGATGTTCGACACTCAGCTAGGAATCCTGGATTGTCTTAAAACTCTAACCTCGAAGCTGTTAAGTCACCAGTCAAGGAACCCCTGAAGCTGCTACTACAGATGCCTGCTCGACTGTTATCCACATCCGAGATGACGAAGCGCCCTCTCTCCCAGAAGAATCTCGCCAAAGAGGAGGACAACCATCCCGCTATGTCACGGCAGACGACTTGGAAAAGCTTCTACGAAATCGAGAAAGAGAGATGGCACTACCTATCCACCAACATCGGCCACCGTACCTGCATGAAGTACAGAGGATTGCCCTCCCCAAAGGATATATATCGCCCATGTTCTCCTTGTATGACGGAACTGGGAATGCACGTGAACACATCTCGCGATTTCTAGAGTCCCTGGGGGAACACGAGTACAACCATGTCTTGAGACTCAAAGAATTCTCGAAGTCTCTCACTGGAAGAGCCTATACCTGGTACAATAATCTCGCTCCGAACAGTATTGGGACTTAGGGCGAGATGGTGAGTGCGTTCTACCGCAAGTACTTCTTCGTGTCTGAGCAGATAACACTATCCGATCTCGGAAGAATGTTCCAGAAACCTAGCGAGCACCCGAACGACTACGTCAAGAGATTCAGAATCCAAGCCCTTGACTGCCACGACCCGAACGTCACGGAACAGCAGTTGGTGGAACTCTGCATCAACGGAATGATTCACGTATACCGAGCCCTCTTGGAGAACCTCCGCTTTCAGACCTTCTCTGAACTCCATGAAACTGCGAAGAGGTTCGCCACCACTGCACCCGCCCTGTTAGAAAGGACTAAACCGCTTAGGAGCGAAGAGACCCGTGTCACTCGCGGCGATAGGAGGCTAATCAACAAGCAATACAACAAGAACTTGCCATCCATGGGCGCCATCAGCGAATGAGGGAAGAGGAAAAGCCCTGTCACGGAAGTGACGCATCCAAAACGTACTAATTCAGCTACAGGGACCCCGAACAAGAACGAGAACCAAGGAGGGCCGCAACAACCGGAGATGCGGAGGCAAAAATCCAGACCAGAGATACCGGACTACCCATTTCCCATGGAGGAAATACTAGAGTTGCTAGACACTTGGATCCAGGACGGAGTAATCGAACTCCCTCCGATACGACACAACCTCCTACAGCCGAAGAGGTAGCAAGCCCAAGATACTGTCGCTATCACCGAGTCATTACTCACCTACCAGGGACTGCTTTACCCTTAAGCGAATTTTCCAAGCCAAGGTGGAGTCCGGGGAATTACACCTAGGAAACAAAGGAGTATACCAAGATCCTCTGCCAGTTCGGGCATTCACCCTCCCTGAGGAACCGGTGAACAAGAGAGTGAAGGAGATAATGTACCAACTATGCGAGACTCTCTGTCTCTCGAAACCACAGCGGAAAGACATGTTTGCAGCACTCAATATGGTAGTATCGGTAAAACGCCTACCCTTCAAGGAAGGCAATGAACAGACAATGTCGAAGCAGGGGAAGCCAACAGAAGGACAAGGCTGGGGACTCCTCACAACCGCCCGCCTCTCTCATGCTGAATTCTCGAAGACACTCATCGACCCGGGATCTCCAGTGAACATCATCTCAGTCAAGACTCTCAGAGCCGCTAACATCCCTCGCAGCAGAGCTATCCATGCCCCTGCCATCATTAAAGGTCCTGACGGAGTCGAAATACGCACTTGCAGTTGAAATCGCCACAATCCCAACCATAGCGGAGTTTCACATTGTTAATGGAGTCGTCGAGAGCGACATGGTGATGGGACGCCCATTGATCTACAACAACCAGGAGACACTTCCTCTGGAGTTCATGGAGCGGTTTGCACAAAAGAGCAGTATCGCGGAGGCAGTAGTCACGCCTGCAGAACCCAAGGGAGTCAATGAGGACCCCCTTGACCAAGAAGGTACTTCGTCCACCCCTCTTTTATATGATAGCCCACATTCACCGAGTTACTGGGGACTCACCACGAGGAGAGCCGTTCGAGAGGAAAACCCTGGAAACCCACAGTAGATGTCGGCACAGCTATAAGAATCTTCATCAAAGCCCTTCAGGAATCCAGAATTGTACGTGACAAGCCGTACAACGTTAAGATCCGAGGAGAAGGCGAACTCATCCCCTACGACATACTGCCGGAAGTTTTAGAGACTATCCCAGACTTCAAAGAATATGTAGAACTGTTCAACCTCAAACAAGAGGTGGGGGAGAGCGCAGTTGCATATGTGGAAAGGTTTCGCAAGAAGGCGAAGGAGCTTCTGCCTAACCATGATTCACTCCACGCCACATTGGCCGTGGGATTGAACTCGGTTTAGCAAGGTTTCACCAAAAACCTAAAGGAGGACGACACTAAGCCTCCTGTTTATTGTATTTACATTCCTCCAAAGCAGCGCATCATGGCGTACAGTAGATAGGATTTCCATTTTAGCAGATTTAATTAAGAATAGTATTTCATTTCAATATCTCTTAGAAAACACAATCCTATCCAATCAATAGAAAATACCTACAACCTATTCAACGTTCGAAAGACAAGAAGCCATCTACTTAAACCAAAAAAAAAAAACCACTAGTCGAGAATGTCACTCAAGATCCCACTAGGTCCTCCTTTGTAAAATAGCCTTAGCCGCTCCAGCTCCCTTTCCTCCCTCTGCAACTCAACCTTCAACTCCACCACCTTCTTCTCCTTCTCCCGGAGAATCTCCTGAGACCCCTGAGCCTTGGCCCTTTCAAACCTGTCATGCATCCAAGCCACATTGAAATCCTTAGACTCAGCTGCAGCTATAGAATCCTCCCAATCTTGGACATCAAGTGGATCCGCGGAGCCAATGGATTGGGCCATCATCTCAGTCACCCTCGACAACAGAGTACCGACTATCGACTCAGAAAGTAGCCGCTTCTCCCCGTTACGAGCAATATGGCCGAATTTCCTCCAAATCCGGTCATACAGTGTCTGATACTCATTCAATACCGGAAAGTTGCCTCCAAGGCGTAGCCATTATGAACTTTGCCTACGAAGGAAGGGAAAGCAACTCCGGCGCCAAGATAGGTAGGCTCTTGATTCACACCGCCATTAGATGTCTTCTTAGTTGAAAAGATAGCCACCTCCGCTCCAGCTGAAACAGTCTCGCTAACAACCTTTGGAGGAGCGATGTCCACACCGCCACCTGGTGATTGCCTCAGAGGGAAAGCCGCTCCCGAATCCTCCGGAACGACTTCGCCAACAACCCCGGGAACAGTTGTCCCCACGTCGTCACTCAAGCTTTCCCCACTCTTTAGTGTTCCCGTGATCTCCGAGACAGTAGCAGCCTCAACGCGACCCTCATTCTCCTGCTCCTACGAACACAAGACCTCGAATGGTTAGTCAACACTGATTATACAAAGGCGAGCCGGAAAGTGAAACAACCGGGAAAAAGCAAGCTCCGACAGGCCTTACCTGGGCGAATCCACGACCACTGGCCTCGCTAGGAAGAGAAGAAGCGCGAGGACTCACACCAATTGGCTCGTCTACCTCCTTTCTCACCTCGGCGTCAACAGCTGGGGACTCCGTGGAATTTTCACGTTCCTTTGATACCGAACCCTGCAAAACCGCATAGGAAGATCAACCATGGAGGAGATACATTTATAAAGGACAAGAGACCCCTCCGGGGTGTGAACAACTTACCCGAGATGAGAAGGGACGCCAACTCATCATGGGGGAAAGAGCAACGAAACGACCCTCAGGTAATTCCATCCTACTACACTTAATCTTCTTCTTAGGTTGGACAACCGGAGGAGGCGCCATCTGTCACCAGGGGAAATAATACCATTAACCTAGACAAGGCGGGCGAAGCGTATACGTGAACAATCAGAAAGAAGATTACCTGGGGTGTCAGGATAAAAGTGGGCCTATCACTCGTGTTCACCTTGTTCACAAAGTTGCCCAGAACCTTCAAGGTGTAATTCCAGAATTGGTTGTATTCGGGAGTGACCCTCGCTAGTCTACCAGCCACCAAGAAGATAACCCTCCTCCCGGGATCCTGAGTGGGGTCTAAGTATTCGCGTAAATCATCCTTGGACGGAGGGAGGGAACGGTCCAAATGCACGTCCTGGTCGAATCCCATGAATCGCGCCGCCCTGTCAATGTTGTACGCCTGCCTCACCAACCTGCCCTGATAAAAGCCAAAGATGAAATCCGAGACACTACTGCACATGAACACCTGCTGCCCGTCGTACTCGATATTAGTAACACCGCGAGAGCCAGAACGCAAGAGAACCTCCTCAGCCTCTGCAGCAACTTCGAGTTGAAAGACTCTTTCGTCAGGAATTACACCATGGACGAAAACAGATGCACTCATCCCTGTCCAGAAAATCTATCAACTTTACCGAGTCTTTAGGTTGTTTGTCACTGCACCACATGATCCTGACGTGCTCCAGCGAATCCGAGGGGAGACCACCCCGTGGGGCGTAATTCACATAGTGTTCCCATAAGAAAACCTGAAGAAAGGGGAGGTTGATGAACGACGAAATACGACCCGTGGAAGAGCTAGACATACTCCTAGCCAAAGCTTAGATGCGCGTACTGGGACCCGAGGAATAAATTACCAATTGGCAAAAATGTACCCTGCGCCAGCCGAAAAACGTATGGAACGACACAAGGCTTCAGTGTCCCGACAGGATCGTCCTCAAATATGTCCCGTGACAACCAGAGTGTGAGGAATGCTGCTATAACCTTGGTGTTACTAAGAGCGTCACTCCTACCTCCAGACGAGTACCAATGATGAATCCACCTGGTGTAATTCTCATCAGCAGAAGCATTTGGCAAATAAAGATCTCTAATCTTCGCATTTATTTCATCAACCGCGACATCACAAGGGAGTCCCGGATAGTCCCTCGGAAGTATCCCGAGTACTGGAAGATGGTACAGAGATGATACTGCCTCCAGAGAAATGACGACCTCTCCAAAGCCCGCAACGACAGTATTTGTGGATCCACACCAGCGGGAGACGAAAGCAACGATGACATCAACGTCTACATGCACCTTCAGCTTTCCGGACGCCTGCACCGCATGTGCAATCCCGACTTCCTCTAAGATATTATACACCTTCTCGTTGTTCAGCATGGAGTACAACCAAGGGATCCACTGGTCCAGAGGAGCTCTAGGAGCGCAGAAGTCAATAGGGGAAGCCTCATACAGTAGAACCTCGATAAATGAATGACCTCGGGACCGGAAAAAAATATTCGTTTGGCGAGATTATTTATTTATCGATAAATGAATATATTATTCATTTATCGGTAAATGCATATATATTTATTTAGATATCATTTTATATCAATTGCATATTGTTTTCGATCGCCATTGCAAGATTCGATCTGAAGAAATTAATGTTCCTGAACGAGAAGATGGTCAATTAGAAGAAGATATTCAAGAATTAACCGATGTCATTTCTAATTTAAGCTATAGAAATGTGATGGATGTCGAACATCTTTTGAACAATCATAACGAGAATGATGATGTTATGGAATCGCCTACAGATGAGGAAATTATCACATCCTCATGGATTTCCTCTTTATACGACTCAACATTCGAATCTTAATAAAAAAAAAACTCAGGAATATCAAAGTTCTAGGCCTGTCCAGAACTCCCTAAGAAGCACACAACAGCATAAACAGGCTTAAACAGACCAGTTGATACGGCACAATGAATCATGAGCATCCATCTCCCAGTCACCAAGCAAGAGGACACCATAATCTGGCCATATGCAAACTCTGGTGATTACACAGTCTCATCAGGTTATCTACAAATGTGCCTGAGCCAGGAGAAGGAACAACAAGAAACATCACAGTCGACGCCACAATTGTGCAACACAATCTGGAAGCTCGACTGTCAACAAAAGATCATACTTTTCTTGTGGAAAGTTTTCCATGAGGGATTATCAACATTCAATGTTCTTCACTCGAGAATATCACACTTTTAGGAAGCTGCCCCACCTGTGGTGTTTTTCGAGAAACCATCAATCATCTTCTTTTCATGTGCAGCAGAGATTTGGAAACTAATTTGGCAATATCTCAACTCAGTGGAAGGAGTTACCTTAAAGGTGCATCAACTGCCGGTATCCATCTAATCTCTGTTTGCAATTAAACTTTCCAACAAACACATCAACCTGTTGTTATAAACTGTATGGCATATCTGGCTAGCAAGAAATGCAAGAATCTATAACAACTTGCAGCAGCAATCATCTCAAGTTTTCCAGCTGATCTTAGTCATTTGGCGTGAATATATGTGGGATCAACAACACATTGCACCCTTCCTGCCGGACTGTCCACCGCAAGCAAGATGTTTCTCTCGGAATCACACAACCACAACTATTAGTGTTACCTGGGAACACCCCACACATGATTGGATCAAGATCAATATGAATGGTGCATCAAAAGGTAACCCAGGGCTGCAGGAGCGGGTATCATTGTTAGGAAACATGGAGGTCACATAGTCCAAGCCATGGCATCTTCGTCGGCTTTACCTCCTTGCTTTTAGCTGAAACTTGAGCATTCCTCCTTGCAACTCGCATGGCTAACATGTTTGGATGGCAAAAAGTTTGGATGAAAGCTGACTCTAAGTCTCTTATCCAACTACTATATGGAGACACTGAACTTCCGTGGTGCATCAAAGGTATGATTCAGGAGTTGAAGGCACTTCTACGTAACATTTCAGACTCAGAATTTCTCATGCATACCGAGAAGCTAACCGGGCGGCTGATGAACTTGCAAATGAGGCAGTTCGAAGACAATTATTCAATCCAGCCAGTCCTACAACTTACGTCTGAGACTCGATAGTTCCTCAATTTCTACGACAAATTATATGGAATGACAATAATGGAATATGCACACCGAGAGTGGTGCGATTTTGTACCCACTTTCTTAGTTGAATGAATTGCCTACCTTTCAAAAAAAAAAAAACTTTAGTGGGGTCAACTTCTTTGTGTATGTTCTTCTCACTCTCACAACTACTATGCTTGATTTTCGGGAAGATAAAAGAGGAGTGTTTTGTTTATCTACAAAGGAAATAAGGAAAGAAGATAATTAAAGTAGGACACCAAATACTATGAAGAAGTCGAAGGCCAAAAAAATTGCTCCAGAGAAGTTGTTTCAAAACCCAAACAAGCTTCCGATTGTTCGACACTTAAAAAAGCTAAAAGTAGCTTCTTCTTAGGTATCTAAGCAAGCTATAAGCAAAGTAATTTTGCTTCTAAAAGTAACTTTGAATTTGGTTACTAGACCTAGTTTTAACTTTTCACCGAAAAATTTCTTTTTACGTCGTATCTAAACACCCCTTTTCCAAACTTATTTTTGAAGTTTGAAATTTAATTAAGTCAAAAAACTACTTCTTATATGGTATCCGATAGGTGATGGGGTAGACGGAGATAAATGGACGCACTGGACACCACTTGTTTTTTCTACATTGGTGTGAATTTGTTTAGATTATTAGAAAATATTTTGCTTTTTGTTGAGTTAGGGAAGTAGTAACCAATTGGGACTAGCCTAATTTGTCAGGAGTCCGACTCTCATACTTGAGGTCGGTGGATCGAATCTTCACTCCAGAGTTGATAGATCTCATAAAAACTCCTTTAATGTGTATGCCATGCGAGTTGTCAGATTCCGACTCTCATATATATATTTTTTTAATGTGTATTTTAAAAAAGAAAATGAAAGTTGTTAACCCCCACCAAAGAAAGGCTCAAACACCATGTCGATAGATATATTTGGCAATTGACAATCATTCTCAATAAGTACTTTTTACGTGGTATCTAAAATCTAAACATCCTTTTCCAAATTTACTTTTGACTTTTTAATTTAATCATAAGTTGAAAAGTTACTTCTTATATGGTAACCAAACAATGATGGAGGCAGCTCAGAGATAAATGGATGCATTGGATACCACTTGTGTTTCCACATCACTGTAAATTTGTTTAGATGTTTAGAAAATGAGACCACTAACCTTAAATTAAAACCAAGTAGCCAAGGCGTCGTCATTAGACTGTCATTACTTGAGAAATGCCATATGGAACTTCCAAAGTTGACATATGATATGCTCAGTAATACAGTCTAAATTAATACTCCCAACTGTCTGGTTACATTCGTTTTCGTAACCAATCAAATTTGGAAATGGGTCCTCTCTTCTCTCTCTTCTCTCAAACAGTAATCTAGCCGTTATGTTCTCAAAAATGGAGTAAATCACCTACCGCCGGCTCTTGAAAAGGAATACCCATTGATCAGTAGTTCTGAAGACTGATTGATTGTTGGTTTGAATTCGTTTTTTTCCATTGTTATCATTATTGATTGCTACTGTTAGTGAGTCAATCATGCATTCATCTGTTAATGGAAATGTTTCTTGCTTGTACTAGACTTGAAAGCCAGTAATCTGCATTTGTTTGATTAGGAATTTTTAGAGATGAATTATTATCCTGCTTTATAATCTGCTTTGCTTCAATTGTTTTTAAAATCTAGAGAATAGCTTTTAAATTGATTCTTAACCATGATCCTTTAGCTCTGTTTTAGTAAAGTGTTTCTGTTAATTCTAGCTAAATAGAAATGACTATATAGTATTGCTCTGTTCATTACACTAGTTAACTTAACTGCCAGGTTCTCCACTCTGTGTTCTCTTTATCTCCACTTATAAGAATAGGAATTTTCTGCTGATTCGTACTAATAACTTGTTTTATGAAAGACCAAATTAGACTAATAGCTGATAATCTTGTATTCATAGGAAAATAAATCCTTTTCAAATCACTACTACTAACAAAAGAAACTTTATTTATTTTCATAACTTCTTACATCATGAACATTTAAACAGAACTACAAGTGACTTAGTTAATTTCAGAAGAAACTAGATAGATACTAATTTTTTAACTACTAACTTACCTTCCATCCATGCATCTTTGAATCTTACACACCCTGATTCAAACCTTTTCTTCTCCCTGATCTGCATGCTTAGTTTTCTCTTCTTCTCCATCTGATTTGGATATCTCCTCTCTGTCTGCTAACTCAACCAGATCTCCCTCACTTGTCTTGTTGCTATCTTCTTCTGGCTCTTCGATTTCTTCTTCATCTTCTTTTACCTTCACTTCTGCTCCATCTAAATCAGCACTGACCTGCCCCAAACTAATTAATGGATAATGTTCATGAATAACTAATGGATCATGATGAGGAACCCATAATATATGATCAGGTCCCCCAAAAATGCATGGAAATTGTTTTCTAACTGCAGCAACAGCTATTTTAAGATTCATCTCACCCTTGCCTGGAATTGATACATTCATTTTCTCTGACTATATAATTCAGCCTAGGAACTTAAGGTGTTTATTGTGCTTTTGGTGTTCTTGTGTTTCTTGTATTTCTTATATAATTCTGATTGATCATTTATAAGGCAAATTTTAGGCTTAATACATTGAATGTCACCTAAATGAGTTAATGTAGTTTAGCCTATTTTATGCTCACAAGTCTCATCAGTTCTGATCTTTAGGTCAGTCGATGGGTTTTTTCTTCATTAATTCATATTCTTTCCTCAAGTTACTGCTCTTTTCGCATCTCTCCCCATAATGATCATTTATTTCCCTCAAAACAAAAAGAATAAGTTTAGTTCTTTCCTCTTCATGAACTGGTCAGTATGGTTCAATTTCTTGTAGTTAACTTCTTTTAGAAACTGTTTAAAGTTCCTAGTCCAGAAATATTCTTCTGACTCATGCATAGACATATAAAGGCGTCTTCTTCTCTGTAATCCAGAGAAGATATTAGCAAACCTCTAAAGCCTTAGTCAATAAATTAGTGATACAATTCTGTTTAGATTCTAAATAGAATCAGCTCCAAAATTTAAATTTCAAAATTTTTGAATTTCAAATTCCTTTAAGCTCAAACTAGTTGATATTTTCATTTCCATTTAGCAAATCGAGACTATATATCAAATCAAGTCTCTTCTCTATTAGCTGGAGTAATTGAGTTTTCCCATGCATTTTTATGTGCTCTTAAATGTGGAAATACTGTTTCAACAACCAAACCAACGGATAAGGTTTCTTCATCACATCTTCTGCCACTGTTTTTCCTGATTGATGCTTGTCTAGCCCTTGGATTATAACCCTGATCTTTGATGCATGTAATTCTCTCTTCATCGGCAGCGTCTAATCTCATTTATGGCTGCATTACACATAGCTGTCCTGTTGGTGCTCTGCATGCGCCACCACATTAAGCCTAGAGTATAGTCCCTAATAGTTGCATGGGAAAATGCGTTAGTAATGAAACACTTAGAGTTCTCCTCTTCAATTTTATGCCTATTTATGGGTTTTTCTTACCAATTCAGCACTCATTCAATTCACTTCTAGCTTTTTCACCTGCTAATCATGGATGCTCAAACCCAAGCTAATTATTTCATCAACAACCCTTTCTCTCAACTGCACTATGATTACTCTAGTCCCACTTCTTCTAACCCTCAGCGTGTTCAAGCAATACGCTACCCTCCCAACCGTATCGTCATTGGAAAATATTGCCTGATAGCTAGATTATTCACTACCCAAGATTATACCTTAACTCAAGTTAGTCATGCCCTTCAGTACCGTTGGGGAGAATCTGTGCGTTTTTACATTTCTCGTTTTATCCAAGATTACTACAAAATAAGCTTTGCTAGCATACATGCTTTGTTTTGGGTCCTGGCGGGTAATCCTTGGTTTATCTTTGGTGATGTTATCCCCCTAGAAATATGGAACCCAAATAGAAATTATATTACTCAACCTATTAAGTTCATCCACCTATGGTATGTTATCGAAAATCTCCAAGTTTCAATGCTACCTCCTAACAGAATAGAAAATGCTCTAGCTCAACTAAGCCAGCCACTAGGTCAGTTAGTTAAGTCTGAAATAGTTGAGTCTGATTCAGCTGATGTTATTATGGTACTTTTAAGAGTGAATATCCAACGTCCAATAACTCAAAAAACTATCATCTACATTAATGGTGACATGACTACCCTTGAGTTTGAACCTATGAACCCACCTGCTGTTTACTGCTCTGGATGTAACCGTCTAGCACATTCAGTGGCTAACTGTCCATTACCCCATAACGGAGCTCTTGATGATATTTACTCTCCTAGTAACACCCCAGTGGTATTGAGTGATGATTCAAGTGAAGACTTTAACTCCCCTAGTAACAATCTTGACTTCTTTGAATCTGCTTATGATATGGCTATATCTAGTGATGATAGTCCTTCTTCTATTCCAACCTTAATGGAAATGCTGCAGGAAAATCAAGCCTTGGAGGAACTTGATCAAGTTATGGTTTCTTTCAGTGACTCAGATGACTCTTTTCACTCTGCCTTGCTAACCCCAACTTCTATCCTGGGTAAACGCCATGCTCATCCCTCTCCTGATTCACCTGAATCACCACCGCGTCACCGCACTTTCACTAGGGGAGAAACTTCTTCAATGCCAGCTTTGGTCAACCACCCTTCCACCTCTCTGGGCTCTCACTGTTCTACTGGGCTTCTTCAGGATATACCTAACCAAGTCTTAGGCACTCATCTTAGCCCAAGTTCAGAAAACGTCTCGTCTGATCCTAATAGCCCATTTAGAACTCCTATAGGTTTCGGTCCCCTAGATTCGGATACGGATCTGGTTGATCTGGTCTCCCCGAGTCCGGAAGATATCCAAATTATAAGGGCTACTATTGTTGCTAGAGAAACTATTCCTACTCCGGCTTTTATAATTACCTTTTCTGATTCAGAATCTGAATCTCGATCCTGTAACACGATTTCTACAACTTGTGCAGTAGATTATGATCCAACCGAAATCTCTGAATCTGAATCTATTGAATCTGTTTATAACCATACTGAGTCTAATTCTCATGCATCTCCATCTAGAATTATTAGAATAAATGAGTATGGTTCCAACTTAATCCCTTTTGGTTCTCAAATCAACAATCAACATGAAGATTTTCAAGCCAGAACTCACACTGATCATTTGGGGATTTTCCAGACTCAGGAGCCGCAGGTAATCCTTTGATTTTATCTCTTCTCTTTTAATTTACCCTGAATCATTAGTATAAATCTTGCTCAAATTTTAACTGTTTAGCTCACTTTTGATAATTTTCTTAAATTAGCATAATAAGTATCTTAACCTATCTGATTGAAGTTTTCTTGTGGTAGAGACTGCTTTATCATATAACAAGGATTAGTCTTAACCTAATTTAGTGAATTTCAGTTTAGCATAGCATTTTTACTTAGGGTGACTAGTTATTCTTTTTATCCATAAGCTATTTACTTGTTAGAATCCTTCAATGAATATTCTTTCTTGGAATTGCCAAGGTTTAGGTTCATCCAAAACCGTTTCACATCTTAACAAACTTTGTATGAGTCTTAAGCCGGACTTTTTATTTTTATCAGAAACAAGAAACAATGAAAACAAAACTGAACTAATTCTAGCTAGTTGTGGCTTTGCTAATTTTCATCTGGTAAATCCAGTAGG
>JAJJMA010139261.1:0-12050 GCA_023529015.1 Papaver nudicaule
AAAACCAAGTCTACTGACCAAAAGGTGCCTAATTGGAAGACCGATTGACCTGGCTATTGTGCTCATTTCAAAGTAGAATATCTTAACCCCAAAATCCATTCTCTGCCTGAGACAAAGAAGGCATCTGATCTACTATCTGTCGACGATCTTCTTCGATCAGAGACAAGTAACACTTGGGCTGCCGTTGCCTTTGGTCAGCTGAAGGCTGGGCTAAAGTTTCCTCTTTACAATCCGAGTAATACTTTTATCGTTGATCTTCTTGCGGCGATTAACAGAAGTTCTTTTCAGTTAACGGGGAATGCTATCCGTGTAATGACTGAGTGGAGCAAGCGCCGAGATGGACAAACAAACTATCCTTTGCTCGCCAATCTGGAAGCTCATAAGCCTGAGGAGTTTACTTTGAAGAAATTTCTTGAACAATATTCTGTGGCTTCCTGCAATAGAAAAACTGATCCCTGGGCTGTTCGATTTACACCCAAAGCGAATTACCCTGTTGCAGACTTGTTACTCGCCGACGTCGAGTTCACAAGTACAAAAGAAAAACCAACCGTTCGTCACAGCTCTGAGGGCGACTTTTCCAATCTTCCTTGTCTCATCGACGGGCCATGGCTACTAGGTTGGGAGGATGAGGAGAAAACCAGAATCCGAGAAGCTTTTTTGCCTGAGCATTCCCACCTCGCCAAGCATACCTTCTGGAATGTAGTCTGGCCTGATGCTGACAATTATGCCAAGGATGAGAATGGCAAATTTCTTAGGACGAAAGATAAAGGCTATGTCAAACTCTCGGCTGATGCTATTGCTGGGACAAAAAGAGGGCGAGAAGATACCGCCGATGCTTCTCAGGTAAATATATATCTATTCTCAGTAGAATTATTCCAGAGCTAGCAAAGATCCGACTGAAGATCTAGAAACAAGCACTTTAATTTAACCTATTTTAAAAATATATGCAAATATATTTTTAAAATATATATCTATATTTGCCTCTGCTTGTTCCGAGATCTGATAGGTGTATCTTTGGTGATATTCAATTTGCAGCGCCCAAAGAAACCCAGGCCATCTCCCGCCGAGGTAGCTGAAGAACTTCGCCAACTTGCTGCAAAGAATCTGCCTCCTCCTCCAGTTTCTTCTGAATTAGTTAAGGAGGCTGCCTCTAGCCAGGAAAATCTTGGATCCCTCGCTGATCAATCCGCCAAGGGTAACTCTAACATGCTCGTCGATCAAACCTTGAAGGACAGCTCCGATATACCCATTACTCAGTCTGCAAAGAATGGTTCTACCAATCCTCCTGATACCGAAGATATGGAAGTCATGAACCAAGATTCTGAGTCGTACCCTAAGAACAATGACCATCTTGACATGGATTTGGATGCGCTCAACATATCGGGTGGTCATGATACTTCCGGACCATCTTCTTCTTCAAAAAATCCTAGGATTCCCTCTGTTCAACATACTCCTGCTGTTTCTGCACTTGAGTCACATCTCGCTGGCTTGGTCGTTCTCGATAGGTTGCCTCGGCATCCTCTTACTCCTCAGCCTACTAAGGGACCAGGATGCTTGCTGCCGACTGCCCCAAACATGCTCGCCGAAGCTTTTGACAAGCTCAGTGTGGCGGATGACTGCACAGACCAAGAGTATTTTGAAACCTTGGCTCAATATAGTCGTCCTGGGTTTGTTCATCACCCAAATTTCCACACTGCTGCAGCTGTCATCCCTTATCAAGAGCACTTCAACCTTTTTAACATGGTGAGTATCTTTTCTAATTGTTTTGTCTTTTCTGGATCTGTCGCCGCCAGATACTTATGCTTACCCTTTGTGGTTTCAGCACTTTCATCACTGCTTGAGTGTTGCCTCGGCCATTGAGGGTCTTGGCCGTGAGAACATTAACCTCAAGAATCAAATCAGTCAACTGAAACATGATGCAGTGGTGCGTGGCCAAGAGGTTGAGAGGTTAAAGAATGAGGCCAGAGAGCGAAGCCTGACAGTCACCACTCAGCAGAGTAAGTTTTCTTCACATCTCTTTTTTGTTTAGTTATTCTGCTTTTCGTTTTGCTTCTTTCGCCGACCCTTAGATTTCCTGCCCTCCAAGGTTGCCATTCCTCCGATGACGATAGACTTAGGCGAGCTGAATCCGAAATCGAGAGACTTAGTAATAGCAACTTTAAGCAGTGTAGTCAATTATTCACTTTCCTCAAGGACCTTAAATGGTGTCGCCGAGAGTTGGATCAGGATGTTGATATTATAAGAAATCTCTGTGATACTTATCAAGCTACTCGATCGGAATTAGGCCAAATGACTAGCCAACGTGATGCTGCACTTCGCCGAGAAGAAATTGCCCTTGCCGCTAAGACAGAAGCCGAGACAAGTCATAAGCGAGCTTCCTTCCTCTGGAAAGAAGAAAAGTCCAGGGCTGATAAGTTGGCCTCTCAAGTTATTAGCTTAAGCACGGAGAAAGAGACCGCCGAGTTTCAGATCCAGCGCTGGAAAGATATGGCGGAGAGGCGTGAAATTTTGACGATTGATTTATACAAGCAATGCTCTGACCAACAGCGCCGAATAGAACAAATGTTAGGTCCGTGTGCTAACGAAAACTTCGAGTTCCATATGGCTCAGTTTAGGGAAGCACAAGAGGGTATGCGAGAACATGTCCGCAACCTAGAAGGTAGCTTTTATAGGGTTTACTCATAACTTGTCATGCTTATGTTTATTTTCCAATTTTTTTTTTTTTTTTTTTGTGTCATATCTTTTTCTCCTTTTGCCTCAGCTACAATTCAGAGGTTAAAGAATGAAGCAGATCAACAGCAGGAGATCATCAAAGGCTGCCATGAACTGGAGATGAAGGTCCAGGATCTTTCTGATCAACTCAAGGAGCACAAGTCTTGCCCCGATAAGATAAAAGAGTTGTCCGAGAAGCTCAAGGAACATGATTCTTGTACTGGCAAGCTTGCAGATCTGAATAAGCAACTTCTTGACCACGCCTCTTGTGCCGAAGCCATGGACGATGTCCAGTATTGGGAGAAGCGTCACAAGGATGATGTCGTCAGCGCTGCCTTTATCGGCGCTCAGGATTTTGCTTACAAATTCTTGCCTCAGCAAGGAGTGGAAATTCCCTTGGCTTATCGACGACCTACTCCTGAGCAGCTCGCCATGCAAGAAAAGGCAAGCACCAAAGGAAAAGAGGTGCTGGGTGAAGAAGAGAATGAAGAAGAGAACGAAGAAGAGGAGGAAGAAGAGAACTATGAATCTGAGGAAGAAAGCTCAGAAGGGGAAGTTGAAGATGAAAATCCTAAAGGGCAAAATCTGTCCCTTGTTAACTTTACTGAGACTGTAAAAGGTGGACAACTCGGCGAGCAGAATCCAGGAATAGCAACTGTTAACGCTAGTCAGCCCATCGTCGAGCAAAACGCAGGGACAGCACCGCCAAAATTATCCAGCCTATCTCTGAGCCAACCTTGGAAAGTACTGTCGCCGAAGCTAACCAACCTGAAGATGCTAGAGCTGAAAATGCCGGCGAGGATCACTTCAGCGATTTTGAGGAGAACAAGCCTTCTACCCCAAAGAGTCCTTTTGCTGATCCTAGGTGTTGAAGTAGCTTTTCCTTTGTTCTTTTAAGTATTAAAGAGGATAAATTGTTACCTCCTCAATCTTTTGTGTTTCTTTTACTATCTTTTTCCTTTTTTGTAATGAACTATTACTCCTTTGGAAGGTTACTTTGGTGAATATTTTATGTCTATTGACATCTGCTTTCCATATGCAATTTTCCTTTGCCATATCTGCTCTTCTTTATTTTGTCTTCAAAGACTTAACTTGACATTGAGTGACGGCCTGGTCCTGTACAGCCGACAATTTCGACAACTGACTAAACAATTTCTAGGAGCAACAGGTTTAGACCCCAGCCGTAACCATTACTTGTGCCCGTCGGCGATCTAATATAAGTAGAATGGGTTGCCCTCATAGACTTTAATACACTATAGCTTCCGCCAGAGGTGATGCTATGGCGTAGACGGATTAACACACCGGCGCCACCGCCGATGTGATGCTACAGCAAAAGGGATCCTAATTTCCTTACAAACACTTACAGATCAACAAGTAACACGACTGGCCTTACAACTAAGCCTGGGTCGGACTAACTCTTACAAGTAGGTGCGTTCACTCAATGCAAGCAAGCTTTCTTCATAAGAGATCTTGGCTCTTAGTTGATTTTATTGGTTTGGGCATTATGCCTTCAAAGATGGCATATAGCCTTAGTACCTGATCAGGGTTTTGGTATGGCTTTTATTGCCTTGGGCATTTGTGCCTCTGCGAGTGGCTTTTATTGCTGAATGTTTTGCCTCAGCTATTATGCTCTTGGAGCTTTTAAACTTTAGTCATCACTGTAGTTAGACTATCTAGTGAATGAAAAATGTAAGTGACACAGAAATTTGTTAACGGGGTTCGGCGCATGATAGCAAACCTACGTCCCCGGATCTTATTCGTTGTTGTGTTACATCAGTTAATAAGATTTCTTGGGTATTGTGCCCGCCCAAGACTTCGGATTTTACATTATTTCCCTCAAGGATAGTACTTCTTAAGGAACCTGGCGTTCCATGGATGTTCTAGTTGTACGCCATGCTCATCAATTAGTACATATGCTCCTGGCCCAGCCACTCTTTTGACCACATAAGGGCCATCCCATACAGGTTCCAGTTTCCTGCATCCTTCTCGCTGAGAGGGGGGAATTTCTCGAAGTACCAACTCGCCGGGCAGATATTCTCTTGGAATCACCCGCTTGTTGTATTCTCTGGATAGTCGCCGATGATAATTCTCCATGTGTGTAAGGGCGATCAACCGCTGCTCTTCTAAGTCGTCAAGCTTGGCTAGGATTAGATCTGTATTCAGATTCTTTTCCCATGCCTCATGCTTTGTAGTGGGCAGGATTACTTCAGATGGGAGTACTGCCTCAGCGCCGAAAGTAAGTAAGAAAGGAGATGCTCCAGTTGCTTCTCGAACCGTAGTTCTATATGACCACAAGACATTGTGCAAATGCTCACACCACGCCTTTTTATGCTTTTCCAATCTTTTCTTCAGTCCCATTCCAATAGTCTTATTGGTGGCTTCTGCTTGGCCATTACTCTGAGGGTATAAGGGAGTTGATTTTCCCAGTTTGACGCTGTAATGGGCGAGTAACTTTCTTATATTGTCGCCAACTAACTCCTTTCCATTGTCTGTACATATCTCCGCTGGCACACCAAATCTGCAAAATATGTTCTCCCAGATGAATGTGAACACTTCTTGTCCCGTTTTCTTCCTGATAGCTTTAGCTTCACACCATTTGGTGAAATAATCTGTTGCCACAATAATGTATTTCCGTTGTCCGGAACCCGTAGTTAGTGGACCAATAATATCAATACCCCACTTAGCGAAAGGCCAAGGGCTGAGCACTGAATTTAAAGATGTTGCCGGCGCATTAATTCTTCTTCCATACAGCTGGCATGGTTTGCATCGCTGAACATATTCCTTTGCATCTTTATTCATCCAAGGCCAGTAGTATCCCTGCATCCTAACCTTCAAGGCTAGAGCTCTTTGGCCACTGTGATTTCCGCAGTCTCCTTCATGGATTTCTTTTAACAATTCTTTGCCTTCTTCTCTTGATACACATCGTAGCAGGGGTCCGGAGAATGACCGACGATATAATATTCCATCTCGGAGTTCATAATTCGCCGAGCGACTGATGACCTGATGAGCTAAAATTTGGTTTCCTGGTAAGGTTAAGCGGTCCAAGTAATACCATATCGGCGATCTCCAATCTGTCTCCGCCGACTCTTCAGTGTTTGTTGTTAATACTTCTCTTTGCCTCGGCGCTGCTACCGAGGGCTGCATTACCCTTTCAATAGCTATTGAAGGAACATCTGGGTCCGTCATCATTGAAGAGATAAAGGCCAGTGCATCGGTGTGTCTGTTGTCCTTTCTGCAGATGTGACGAAACTTGATACCTATGATCCTCTGGGCGTACTCCTTAGCAAGTTTTAGGTACTTCTGCATAGATGGGTCTGCCGTCTGGTATCGTCCAGATATTTGTCGAATCACCAGCTGAGAATCACTTGTCAATCTAACATTGCTAACTTTCATTTCGATGAGTATTCGCATTGCGTGGATCACTGCTTCATATTCTGCCTCATTATTAGTCGCCGGGAATTCTAGTCTTAGCGAGTGCACTATCCTTGCTCCTTTTGGCGAGATAAGAACAATTCTAATTCCATTTCCTTCTTTATTTGACGAACCATCTACATAAACCTCCCATCCATCAGGCCTGCACTTCAATAAATCTGGTACTTCATGCTCTTGCTCATCCAAGGAGGACGGGATTTCTTCTATCTCTTCCTCTTCGTCTATTGGGAAGTCGGCGAGGAAATCTGCTATGACCTGAGACCGCTGAGCTGTGCGTATTTCATACTGGACGCCGAACTGCTCAATATGTTGATTCCACTTGGCGATGCGTCCCACTCGCTGAGAGCTGTGCAAGATAGATTCTATTGGAGTTTTGGTGAGGACCACAATGGGGTGAGCGTGAAAATATGGACGTAATCGCTGAGATGCGAAAACCAACGCCAGAATCAGCTGCTCTATTTTGGTATAATTCTTCTCTGCTCCTTGTAACGTCCTACTAATATAATATATAGGTGTTTCTCCGCCTTTGGTTCTTACAAGCACTGCACTTATGGCAAAAGGTGTCGCGGCGAGATACACTCTAAGTTCCTCGCCATGCTCAGGTGGCTGAATCGCTGGGAGAGTGGCGAGATACTTTTTAATGCCCTGAAATGCAGCCTCATGTGCTTCAGTCCAGTTAAACTTTTCTCCTTTCTTTAGTGTCTGGAAAAATAGTTTACACTTGTCAGAGAACCTTGAGATGAATCTGTTAAGAGACGCCAGAGTCCCGTTGAGTCGCATAACATCTTTTACTGTGATCGGCGAGGGCATCTCTATAATTGCTTTAACCTTGGCTTGATCAGCTTCTACTCCCTTCTTGGTGACTACATATCCCAAGAATTTTCCTGAAGTCACACCAAAAACACATTTTGCTGGATTGATTTTTGACTTAGTAATACGCATATGGTTAAATATTTCTCTGAGGTCTTCCACATGAGTTTGCTTCTTCTTGCTTTTGACAAGCATGTCGTCGACATAGACTTCCATCGTCTTCCCTATCCATTTCTCAAACATTTTCTGTGCCATCTCTTGATAAGTAGCGCCAGCATTCTTTAAACCAAACGGCATTCGAGTGTAACAAAATAACCCCTTAGTGGAAAAGAAAGCTGTATGCTTCTGATCTTCTTCCGCCAAAGGTATTTGGTTATATCCTGAATAACCATCCATAAATGACAGCAACTCGTGACCTGATGTAGCGTCTACAGTCTGGTCAATACTCGGCAATGGAAAACTATTCTTGGGACAGGCTCTGTTTAGGTCACTGAAGTCAATGCAGATTCTTACTCCCTTGTTCTTCTTTGGTACTACTACCATGTTGGCTATCCACTGTGGTATTGCACTGGCCTTATTATACCAGATTCCCTCATCTTGTCAATTTCTGCCTCCACTGCTTCTTTGTAAGCTGGGACCAATTTCCTTATCCTTTGCTTGAATGGTCTGACCTTTGGGTCGATATCTAGTTTATGACATGCTATCGCCGGGTCAATCCCTGGCATCTCGTTCATACCCCAAGCAAAGACATCAACATACTCCTTGAGTAGTGCTTGCAATTCCGCCGATTCGTCTTCATTTAATAGAGTACCGATTTTTACCATCTTTGGATCCTGATCATCGCCGATATTAACATCCTTAGTGGGTTCCACCGCCGTAAAATGTAGTTCTGGTTCTCCCATCGGCGATGGTTCCTTTAATTGCTATGAGTTCTTATCTCCAGACTTCGCCGAGTCTTCTACTGAATTTACTGAATGCACATACGTGGTTGGGTTGGCGATGAAGTCCAGAATCTCCTGCTCTTTAACTGCTTCCTTGCCGAGCTTCTTTTTCTCTGCAATCTTCATTTTTCGATTTTCTCGCATTTGCACATCCGCCGAATTGCACGCCTTGGCCACTGCTAAATCCCCTACATACTCAGCAACTCCGAATGGTGTGGGAAATCTCAAACGTTGATGATAAGTAGATGGCACTCCTTTCAAACTGTGGAGCCATGGCCTTCCCAGAATTGCAGCATACGGCGAGTCAACATCCACAATACAAAGAGTGGTTTTCAAGAAATAATCGTCGCAGATCTTGACTTTGAATTCAATCTCGCCTTTGGGCTTAGAAGCAATACCATTAAACCCATAAATGTTATAGGAGGAAACTGTTGGTGAGGGTATTTTATCATCTTTCGCCCTCATTGCCTCAAAGGCAGTATTAAAAAGGATATCCACGGAACTTCCCGGGTCAATAAGTACTTTTGGCAGCCTGAACTCCCCCATCTGAATAGTGAGAACCAAGGGATTGTTATGATTTCTTCCTTCTGGCGGGATTTCTTCGGCGGAGAACCCGACACACGCCTTCATCCAATCTTGCAATGGCTCTTGCTTAGTAGCGACAATACAAATCTCATTTCCCATCCTATCTCGCTTATGGACACGAGATAGGACATTATCATGAAATTCATCCCTGGTAATCTTGGAATGCACAATGGAAAAGCAGTCTAACTCCAACAAATCTCGCTCAACCTTAACCTCGTACACTTTTGGAATCTGAGCTGGGATGGCTTGAATTGGCTAGACCATGATAGGAGGTGGTGGCGGTAATTCCAAGAATTCCTGGAATTTTCCCAAGCGAATGAATCGATGAACTTCTTGTTGTACGCCAGTGCAGTTCTCAGTTGTATGGCCATGAAACTGATGGAATTGACAAAAAGAGTTGGTATTAGTCGGCGGGGCCCTTGGGTTTCCTCTGTTATAAGAATAGCGGATGTCATCCCTGCAGTTTGAACTTTCAATTTGGCCAAATGCATCCGTGTAAGAGACACGTAATTTTGGTAAAGTAGCATCTTGGAAAGGTTGCTGGTTGCCTCTGCCAAATTTTCTGTTATCTCCATTATATCTTCTGTCACCATTCCCATTTCGCCGATTGTCTCTTCCTCCACGTCCATAGTTTCCTCCTCTGTTATCTTGCTTGTCACGCCCTTCATAATTTTCACGCTTCTGCGAGTTCCAATGCTGTTCGGCGGTAACTAGCTGTTGTTGTTTTTCTGCTTCAGGTATTACTATCGCCGGAGAGGGATTCTGTACCAACTTCCGTTGTTCAGCCTTCAACCATTCTTTCCTAATTTCTTCTTGATCTTCCGGCGAGAGACTGTTAATCGAGTGAATCTGTTTCGCTTTTTCCTTCTTTAGGCGCAACTCCTCTTCTCGTATTTCTTCATAGTTCATCCACTCATCCTGCATTGCCCTCAAGGTCTGCAAATCCTTCGGCATGTCCCAAAATAACTTCTGGTACAATTGATCCGTCGTCTCCATACCATTAAGAAACGACCTTATCTTCTCCTTTTCTGATACTTCTGACCCCACCTCACTGCTTGCCTTTCTCCATCTTTGAATAAAACTTTTGTAGGCCTCCATGTGCCTTCTCCTAATATTGAATAACCTTTCCACGCCCGGCCGACTTCTGTTGTTCTGAATAAAGGCACGCAAAAACTTGCATTCCAACTTCTCAAAATACCTGATTTTTCCCTCTTCGAGCCCATCAAACCAAGCTAAAGCTTCCTCTTTGAGTGTAGCGGGGAAAGCCATGCACATTATGGGGTCTGACCCTACCCAAGCTGCCATATCTCGCTTATAAGCTTTTAAGTGTTGCGAAGGGTCTCCCGTTCCATCGTAGGTGGAGGTGAATTTAGGTGTAGAATACTTGGGAGACACAAACCCATAGGTGATACATTCATGAAAAGGTGTTTTTTGTGCTTCCGACAATGCAACCCTGTATTTTGATTCTCTCGACGATCCACTCAATGCTTCTACTTTGTGCTTTAATCGGCGAAGGTCCTTCTTCATCTCTTTATCTATTTTATGCTGCCGCTTAGAACTGCTGCGGTCTTTGTCATCTTTTCCAGGTATGTTCAATCTCCTGCCTCTTTCATCATATTTCGCTGTTGAATCTGACATTTCTGATGTACTAGTTCCGCTCTTTTCAGCTCGGCGAGTTGTATGGGAATTTGAGTAGGAGTGTGCATGGGACCCATGACGAGATGAATGTGAATGAGAGGTATGGCGAGTCGAGTGCGAGTGGGATGCATGACCTTTATTTTGTGCTGCCATTAATTCTCTATGACTCTGAAGTACTGTCTCCATCTGCAATTGCATTTGTCTCTCCATCTGATTAGCTTGCCTGTTGTTGGCCTCAAGGATTTGCCTCAACAACGTTTCTGTAGTATTTGTGGATCCAGTATTATCTGCTATCACTACTGGGCGAGTTACTGTAGCTCCCGGTACTATCGCTGCGCCATTTCTGCTAGCCGCCTGTGGTATTGGTTCTTCAACCCTCGCTGGAACTTCTTCCGCCACACGTTGAGTTTCGCCGACATCTTGTACCAACTGCTGCTGATCATTGGCCACTACATGCTGAGTTTCGCCGACGCCTTGCACCAACTGCTGCTGAACATTGGCCGCCACTCTGCTTCCTTCCATTGCATTTTGAGCTGCTCCCCCTGCATTCGATGTTTCACCTATGGTAAATCTTCCTTCACCCCTCTGCTCGCCACAAGCATTTGCTTCTACATGACTGCTGATTCTTCTTAGCATCGGGTTATGTTCAGGTGACCTTTCTGCATTTTCAAAACGAGTAATATCCTCTATATAAACTGCTTCTTGGCGAGTCACTCGCTGGACAGGTGATCGACGAGATGAGCTTGCTACATTAGGATCCACTGGACCAGCTGGTTCCATTGCTCTGCTTCTAGTGTTGTGACCACTGGGGAGTGTCGCTGGCGTAGGAAGGATAGGGTGTCGAGGAGGTCTACCCGCCGGGGCTTTATCGCTTCTTCCTCTAGGACCCATTCGCCAGATGCCTGTAAAAGAAGACAAACACACTTCCTGACAGTATTGCTCTGTTAGTACTGTGGGTAAATGCCAAATAAGTTAGTTGGGTTGCTTTTCAGAATGTTGATGAATGAAAGACAAAAGGAACAACTTTAAGTCATGTGATGTGCAGATGATGACCTAATCATGACAAGAATTGCAAAAACATCCTATGATACTATGATTTCCAAATCAAATGATAGTACGGCAACTGTTTTAGGAAAATTTTTGAAATGATTTCAGAACACAATTTCCTTCATGAGTCTATAATTTCTACTACTCGCCGGAAAAGATACTTTTTGACGGAAATATATATCTATATTTGCATTTTCCGATAAGAATCCATACCCAAAAATGACATTTTTCTATCCTCTAGACTGGTTTTCTCCACTGTATATGTGAAAAAGGTGAAATATGTGATAAACTTGCCAAAACAGTCCGGCCAACCCTTGTCTATAACCAGAATAGCATTTAACCCAGCATGGTTTCCATAAATGGCAAAAAATGTCTACTGAAAATCCAGACCCATCGCCATAACATACCAAAAATATCCTATACTTTCTAATCTTAGCAATACTCTATGGGAGAATCCTTATAACAAACTGCATAGCATACCATATATAGCAAAACAGGCAGCAAAAATCATGAAAAAATTCCACATGGCGAGCCGAAACATCTCTAAATAGTATGATAAAATTACTAGAACATTACAGCGAACTCTCAAACCTACATATCATACCATATATAGAAACAAAGAACATATGGTAACATCTCAAATCATACTCAAAATCAAGGAAAAACATAGACAAGCTAAAACTCATGAAGAATCAACAGGAAATCCTATATATAGCGAGTAAAGGTAACTGATACACTACCGGCGAGTTCTAACGCATGTGATTCATACCATAAATAGAAAGAAAGAACATCAACAAATCAAGGAAACACAAATCCAAAACCTTTTCTAGCGCCAAAATGTAACTGTGTAAAATCCCAATGGTTAGATCTTACACAGTACACCCA
>JAJJMA010139331.1:1648-22060 GCA_023529015.1 Papaver nudicaule
TATAAGTCGGTAGTTAGCAGATCTGCTGATTACTTTGTGTGCTTCCAGTGGATTGCTTGGTAGCTCTTTGTTTTCCAAATACTTTCTTATGGGAGTTCTCCAATCGTCGAGTGCTTCTTGGACAGACATCACCAGTTCTCCTTCCTCGGTTGCTATTGATGATTGCCTCACTCTTCCGATCTCGATGGAGATGATGCTTTTATCTGTTACCTTGGAGGCTATGAACGCCAGAGCATCTGCGTGCCTATTGTTTTCTCTGCAAATGTGTCTTATTTTGAGATGCGGAATTTTCGACATGAGCCGTCTTGCTAACTTTTTATACTTGGATAATAAATTATTAGACTGGTAACTCCCGTCTAGCTGTCGCACGACCAGTTGCGAGTCCGTTGTAATTCTTGCTTCCTGGATTTCCATGCTAATCATTCGCTTTAAAGTATGAATCAGTGCTTCATATTCTGTTTCATTGTTTGTTGCTTCGAACTCCAGGCGAAGTGCGAAGACGGTGCGTTCTCCTTCGGGTGATGTAAAGACTATGCCGATACCTCGGCCATCACTGTTTACCGATCCATCGATGAAAATTTCCCATCTCCGAGGATGATACTGCTCTAGCAAGTCTTCGGGACCATCGTCATCTTCTATTCCCAATATTGGTTCGTCTTCATAATCTTCTTCTATTGGAAACTCGGCCAAGAAGTCTGCAATGATCTGGGATTTTAACGCTGTTCTTATTTCATATTCCACGTCGTATTGCCCAATTTGAGCGTTCCACCTCGCGATTCTTCCTGCTGCTTGGAGATTTTTCAGGATGGATTCAATTGGTGTTTTTGTTAACACAATTATTTTGTGGGCTTGAAAGTAAGTCCGAAGCTTTTGCGTTGCCACTACTAGCGCGAGGATTAGCTGCTCCAATTTAGTGTAATTCTTCTCGGCAGGAAAGAGAGTTCTACTGATGTAGTACACTGGTTTCTCTTCTTCCTTGGTTGTTACTAACACTGCACTAATGGCGTCCTTGCTCGCGGCTATGTATAGTTTCAAGTTCTCGTCCTTCTCTGGGCGCTGCAATGCTGGTAAGCTTGCTAGGTAAGTTTTGATTCCTTGAAAAGCGGCCTCCCTTTCATCTGTCCACGCGAATGGTTCACCCTTTTTCAGAATGCTAAAGAAGTCTTTACATCGATCCGAGGACCGTGCAATAAATCTGCTGAGAGCAGCCAATCTCCCATTTAAAGCTTGCACCTCCTTTATGGTTGCTGGCGAAGGCATTTCTCGGATTGCTTGCACCTTTAACGGATCTGCTTCGATGCCAGTTTTTGTGACTATGTATCCCAAGAATTTTCCAGAGGTTACTCCGAAGATGCACTTTGCTGGGTTGATTTTCATGTTGATGTGTCGCATCTTTTCCAGTATTTCCCGAAGGTCTTGCACATGGGTTTCGGCTCTTTTGCTTTTCACCAACATGTCGTCTACGTAGGCTTCGACGGTCTTTTTTAACCAAGGACGAAAGATATTCTCCATGGCTTTCTGGTAAGTAGCGCCGGCGTTCTTTAATCCGAATGGCATTCTGGTATAACAGTATAGTCCATTGGATGTTAGGAACGCTGTATGTTTTTGATCTTCCTCCGCCAATGGGATCTGGTTGTACCCAGAATAACCATCCATAAAGCTTAATAGTTCATGTCCGGCAGTTGCGTCAACCATTTGATCTATGCTGGGCAAGGGATGGGGATCCTTGGGACACGCCTTGTTTAAGTTACTGAAATCGATGCAGATACGCACTCCTTTGTTTTTCTTTGGTACGATGACCATGTTGGATATCCAATCTGCGTATTGTATTTTCTTGATAATTCCTGTTTCAATCATCTTATTTAGCTCTGATTCGACCGCCGTTTGGTATATATCTGCTAGCTTTCGAGGCCTTTGCTTGAATGGTCGCACCGAAGGGTTGATATCTAAATGGTGACAAGCCAAACCGGGGTCTATTCCTGGCATCTCACTCATTTTCCAAGCGAAAACGTCAGCATATTCCTTCAACAAATCTTCCAATTCACTTCGCTGTTGTTTTGTCATTAATGTTCCAATTTTTACCATCTTCGGATCTTCACTAGTTCCGATATTTATCTCTTCGGTAGGCTCCGTGGGCGTGAAGTTCGGAGTGTCGTCATTCATGGCGCTGGGATCCTTCGGTGCTTCCTTCGTGATTTCCTTTTTTCCCTGCATTATTTGATTAATTTCTTCGCAAATCATCTCTTCCTTCTGCTGCTTATATCTTTTTCTTCGGTTGCGTCTTGCGTTTTTTCTTTGGTCGACATCTTTCTCGTGACACGCTTTGGATTCCCAATCTTCGCCTTTGATCTCACCGATGCCTTCTGGTGTTGGAAATCTGAGTTTTTGGTGTAATGTAGAAGGCACCCCTAAGATTCCGTGCAACCATGGTCGTCCCAGGATGGCACTGTATGGTGACTCTATGTCCAAGACGCAGAATGTTGTTTTGAGTTCCATTGAAGCCAAGTATATCGGCAGTGTGACGTCTCCCTTTGGTCTGGATGCCCTTCCATTGAATCCGTAGATCGTGTAGTCCGAGGGCATTAGTGGGGTGTTTGAGAAATATTCCCTGTATGCCATTCCGAATAACACATCTACGGAACTTCCTGGGTCTACCAGAATTCGAGATACTGTTGCCTTGTTTATATTTACTGTTATCACCAGTGGATTACTGCTCGGGCCATCTTCGGGAAGGTCTGCTGCTGAATAAAGTATTGGTTTTAGTTGCCATGGTTCAAATTTTCTAGCTTCGGCGACAATCATTATTTCTTTCCCATCTTTATCTCTTTTGTGAATTCTTCCCCCAAAACTGCTACCTCTTGAGCTGACGCTTTCCCTTGTATGGATCATTGAGTTACAACGGGCGGCTTGTACTGGTTCTTCCCTTTGGGATTTGGTTTTGGCGACTTGCTTCGGAGATTCTTTGTGTGACTTCGGCGTCTGATCCGAATGAGAAGCCATTTTGTCGATGACCTGTCAAAAAAAACAAAAAACCCGTGAGGTCCAAGGCGACTAGCGCAGTGTACTTTGTCGGCCATGTAAATCTACTCTATAACTGACTTTTCAGACGAGGCTGAATGTACTTTGTTGCTCTTTTTAGATACATCTTTAACCGTTTATTTTGTTTTATAGCTTAAATTGTGCCTTTTCATTTTGTTCCCTTTGTGAAGTTTTATTTCCAATTATAGCGAGAAATTTGAAAATCCTAAAATGGATTTATACGTATATGATGAAATTTGAGGACTTCAAAATGGATTTTGGTGTATATTATAAAATTTTAAATCCTAAAAATGAATTTGAAGTTTATTATTAAATTTTAAAATCCTAAAAAATGGACTTTGATGAATAAAACAAGTTTTGGAAATCCTAAAATAGATTTTATGAATATTTGAAAGCCTTAGAGTGGATTTTGATGAATAACATGGGTTTTGAAACCCTAAAATGGATTTTGGTAAATAACATGAATATTTGAAAACCTTAAGACGGATTTTAGATTCTGCACGAACTGGTTTTTCGCTTGGAGTTTTCTTCTGCTGGAGTTTTAGTCCCTCGAAGATCTATTTTACCATACCGAAGCTAAAAATACTTTTTAATGGATGTCTCTGCCATCTGATGCTGTGCTCAAAAGGCTCTTAAACACACTAAAGCCTTTAAGGTCATCTAGATGTTTAAGAGGCAGGAGCTATTTTCATGAAAACAAACTTTTGAAAAATCTTTGAAGAAAATTATGAAGACGATAAAACAAAAAATTTGAAAATCTGAAAATTCACAGGCAAACCCTAAGTTGTTTTAATCAGTCCCTGTTTCTAGCGCCAAACTGTACGAGTAGAAAATCTGCATAAGTACTCGAGGTACCACATCCATCAGATCTACTCGCACATACAGTATATAGTGGTTTAGCAGTCCGAAGACATCAAGAACAGCATCGAGGATGCAATGAACAGTGATTCAAACTAAGTTAAACAATCAAGACCAGATAAAGAAGACTTTTCTGTGTATTACTAATGCTGAGATTACATGAATAAAACCCTAAGGAACCAGAGGAGATTACAAACCTAATCTCTCTCTTGCTACTTAGGCTCAACCAAACAAGAATCCAACCCTTACAATGTTTCCCAAGCTCGCCTTATATAGGGCCGAGCTTGGGTGGTTTACAGCTAATAAAGACAAAGGACTCAATCGTGGTGGTGTCAGTTTCTGTCGAGTAAGGCGGTTTACACTCCGAAGCTAGATCCTTGGCTTCGGTCCTTCGACGTGGTCCGAAACTTTCATCCCCGAGACTATTCTTCGCCTGTACGTAGCTTCCTCTCCTTTGTCTGCCCGAGACATGGCTGCCGCTATTCTCGGTGTGGTTTTCTCGGCATGGTTGTGTTCCTTGGATGCGAGACGCGTGGTCCGAGGGGTTTTTACCCCCTACAATACAGGTGTATCCTTCTTGCTTTAGGAACTTAGTTAACCTCAAGTTAATTGAGGGAAGAACCCTATTTAGGAAAGGAATTCCAAATAGAGAAGGATTCTTTTAAGGAATGAATCCTAGACAAGGTAGTATTCCTAAATAAGGAAATACTCCTAGACAAGGAAATATTCCTAGATAAGGAAATATATTCCTTAGAGGCTTGGGAAACCAAACCACTATAAATAGCTAGACAAGGCATTCAATAGAGGCATGAAATCCTGGAAGACATCCTAGCAGAGGTGTAAGGGTTCATCCCACCTATTGGGTGGTAGTGAGTTGGTTCAAGGTATCTCTTTGATGGGGGTTCTATGGATCAATTAGAATGAACTACGTTTGGTTTGATTCCTTGTAAAAGGATACGTAGGCAGCTGAGGTGCAACCAAAGGGACTCGGATTTCTCGTTTGAGATTCTAGTCAAGACCGTAGGCATCTAGTAAATCTAGAGAAGAAGTTTGTGAGGTAACCATCGTGTTGTAAAAGCAAGCTTAGCAAACAATTTAATTGTTTAGTGAGATTGTGAGCGTGAAAGAGAGAATTGTAATATTGTCTTGTTCATAATCTAGAGAAGATATCTTTCTTCGTAATTATGTCCTTGTGCTACGTTTTACCTATCTTTCGTCTATTGTTATTTTGAATTCCACCCTAATAACTCTAGTCATCAAGAGTACAGAGATTATACGTATCAATTGATGACCGAAAATTGATGAAGATCATCATGATTTTTGATAATGGAGATAGTCTTGATGAAGATGATGGTGATGAAATAATCATATCATTAATTTTTGCTAATCAAATTTAGTTAACATCTAATCATAATCTCTACTAATCAAGGGTTGTTTTGTATTTAAAAAAGTATATTTCATATGGGATGACCTTTTTACTTCATTCTAACCCTATTTTGGATTAGCCTTCGCCCCTATTAAATTTGGGCTCGCCCCCAAATAAACCAGGTTTTTAAAGTGCCAACTAAATTTTCACCCTTATGTTTTGTGAAAGTATCGTTTTTCATATGTATTTTTGGTCTCTACAAAATTTTATTTTGATTAAGAAATTCCATTTTCGCTTGGATTTGTGTGAAAATTTACTTTTTATCATAACTTTTTGACCTTATACCGGATGACATTTTGATTTTCACCATTTCTTTCTTAACCTAAAATCTAGCATATATTTGTGAAAAGGAAAATTTTCACATAAAGGAGGAAAAAAAGGAAGTTAAGAGAGACAAATATGAAACGTATCAAATAAACAAGAAAGAGAAAAATAAAATCAACAGAGATAAAAAAAATAAAAAATAATCAAAAGGATAATTTCGTAAATGTATAGTGTTTTAGATAATTATGGGTTCTAAATATAGAGAAACCTAATGATGGGTTTTAAAAATAGAATTGAATTTTTTTGGGCTACAGATATTTTTCCCCGTTATAATTATATATCCACAAATCTTTTGGTTGACTCCAAATATATCCAACTAAAGATTATAAGATTGTAAAATTAAAAAATTATCTTCATCCGGTCATTAGACTCCACATATATCCAACTAAAAGATTATAAAATTGTAAAAATTAAAAACTTATCTTCATCCGGTCATTGAAAACAGGGTCGTAGAAAACAGTTTGGGTGCCCTAGGCTAATTCATGAAATGATACTCATCGTAAACATACTGAGTACAAAAACTTGCACAAAAAAGATTCTTGCAAGACTTAAACCTTAATGCTAGGTACAATAGAAAAGTTTTTACCATTGATGTATGGGTATAAAATCTGCATAGGTGCATCATGTACTATAGCCCTCAGATCTCATACTCACACACACAGTAATTTAAACATTATATAAGGTGCGATGACCTCAAGAACAATATCGAAGACATGCAAAAAGACATTAATCAAAGGACTAAACGTATAAAGATTGTATTTCAGTGTTGCTACTACATGGATATGATCCTAAGGAGCTAGAGGAGATACCGACCTAATCCCTCTCTCGCCACTTAGGTTACACCCAAAAATTCCAACCCCTACAATGTTTTCCAAGCTCGCCTTATATAGATCGAGCTTGGGTGGTTTACAGCTAATAAGACAAGGGACTCAATCGTGGTGGTGTCAGTCCTTGTCGAGTAAGGCGGTTTCTTCGGCGGTTCTCCGAAGATGATTCTGGGGCTTCGGTCCTTCGAGGTAGGGCCCGAATCCCTTTCTTCTGATCCTTCACTCGGCATCTTTGGGCTTATCTTTCTTGGGTTTGGTCCGAAGCTTCGCTACTTCTTCCTTTGGTGTGGTCTTGCCCCTTGGATCTCTGACACGTGTCCCGAGGGGTTTTACCCTCCACAGTTTGCCTCTTTCCTTTCCTTGTATCGAAGATGCGAGGAGAGAAAATTCCCTTTTTGCCACCTCTTCTTTTCCATGTAACCCCACTACTTGCCAGGTGTAAAATTTTTTCGACACGTTCTTCCTATCTTCGAGGATTTCACGACTTTTTACCTTCTGACCGGCAACGCCGGTTCCCCTTTCACTATTTAAGTTTTGGCTCTCCCTCTAAAAACACTTTAGCCCCTTCGTATCCATCTTCCTTGGCACCGACGCTTTCTTTCCGGGAAACCTCCTGATTCGTAACTTCATATCAGGCGTTCCTCCCACGTTTTTCTTCATGACCCTTTGTTTTATTCTTCTTATTGTTTCATAAAGTCGATTCTTTTTGAACTTTCCCCATCTTCCTGTCCTCTGATCCATACTGCCTCTGCAGCTTCCGGTCGCCGGCGGTATCAGTCTTTCCTTTTTGTGTTATATGTCGTCTTCTTCTAAGGTTAGCGCCCTTGTTCTAAAGATGAAGGGCATGGACTTCATAGAAGAAGGTTTTCAGATTGAAGCCATTAGCTCTTCCAGATTGACTCCAGAGCTAGTTGAGGAGTATCAATGTGATGAGAACAGGGTCTTGGTGGCATTTCATCAAATGTCTGCAGGGTTACTTCCTCCTCTTTACAAGCCTTCAAATCCTTTGTTTCTTCGCATTCTTTGCTCTCTCCCTAAACCTCGAGGGGTGATGCAGCTTACTTGCAACTCCATTTTCCTTATCAATCAGTGGGTTCTTCGTTCCGAAGATAATTTCCCTGCTGGATCTATGGCGAAGTTCTATTTTACTGCTGAGAATTTCTTTAGGCATTACGAGCCCTTTTTAACCCTAGACAACGAATTTGCTCCTTGGGGGGTCAGCTTTCGGTCCGTGGAAGGTAGCGAAAATATCATCCCCGGGTCCTTGGATTACTCCATGGATGAAGACTGGTACTCGGAACCTATACTTCTTGAAGGTCCCGTACTCCGAGGTTGGAAAGATTCTGGCTGGTATTTCCCTCAGACCGAGTTTGATGCAGGGCATGAGTTTCGGACTCATCATTTGTTCTCCATTCACTTTTCTGACGAGGATAGAGGGTTATCTCGCTCATCTTCGGGGAAGGATAAGGGCATTTTCATGGAGCCTTCAGGCAGCTTAAAGCGTTCCCGAACAGATGAGGAGACTATGCAGCAGGTAACAAATACTTTCCTAAGTTCTTTTCTTAGAGTATTCATACTTGCCTCTATTTGTTTCCTGAGAAAGATGGGTCCTTATCTGCAGGGAAAGTCTTTGAGTGTCTTAAGGCTGAGCAATGATCTGATGGATTTTGAGTATGGGGGAGATTCGGAAGTTCCTCGGACGCTGAAAAATTCTGTTTTTCAGAAGATTCTTAGGGGAGTTCCGCCCAAACGTCGTCGAGCTGCTACGAGACCCCTGATGGAATCAACGAATGCTGACAAGGAGGTATCAGCACCGAAGACAGCTGAAACGGTTATTAAAGAAGTGGGTGCCGCTAATCCTTCCGTTACTTTGCCTATTGCCACCATTGGTGCCTCTGCCTCAGCTATAATAGGTCCTACGGCTGCTGCCACTGGTGCTGTTTCGGGCGTTGTGCTTACCGATTCTTTTATGTCGAGTGCTACTATCGGTGCCTCCGCCTCAGCGATGGTAATTGCCACAACTGCTGTTACCGAACCTTCTATTCTTTCGTCGAAGAGAATTGTCACTCCAATGGACCTTCTTGTTCCCCGAAGGGATGGTTCACTGGTTGAGATGGATTCTTCCAAGGAACTTGTTGCCAGCTTTCCGCAGAGTTCGAAGTTTCCGCCTGCTCTGAAATTACGCTAGTAAATTTAGGCAATCATATACTGCGGAAAGGTTTAAAGAAGTCCTTTTTGAAAACCATAATCCTAGTGATTTTACTGTTGAAGTTTCAAATCGCTTTGAAGCCTATGCTACGAATCCCTTGGGGCGTCCTTTAGATCCTGATTTCTGCAGGAAGTTAGGTGATATCTTTGGAGGTGACTGTCCCAGGGCCGATTATGACCTTCGCCGTCCACCCTTGTCCTATGAGGAGAGCTTGGCTATTCTTCAAGCGGTGAGTTGTGGTTTCGTGCTTTTTGCCCGTATGTTGATGTTGCCGAGGCTTTGTGTTAACCGTTTATCTACAATCTTTTTTGTCAGGGTGACTATCATGCCTCTGGCCTTTTGGCTCATAACTTCGATCAGGCTGGCGAGGCTGAGTATTTTGAACGAGAGTTTTACCGGATGCAAGAGGAGCTGGCTCGAGAGAAAGTTCGTAGTGCTCTTGCGAAAAAGAATTCAATATGTAAGTCTTTTTATCTTTGTCATTTATGTACATATTTGTTTTTTGCAGCGTTATGCTAAGAACAAACTTGCTGCTTGCTTAAAAAGGCGAGCTGGAAGAGAGCGAGAAAAAACTCCAAGAGGCCAGATTGGCTCTTGACCGACTTCGAGAGGGTCGACAAGCGTCCCATAGTGCCTCGGGTAGTGGGAGTTACCGAAGTGATAGTGGTAGGCTTTTGGAAGAGAGGAACAAAGCTTTAGAAGATGTGGATTATTATAGGACGAAAAGACAAGAAGCCGAAGGTCTTTTTGTTAACGAGAGAAAAAGAGGGGACCAAGCCGAGCGCCTTCTCGAGGAGGCGAGAAATAAGAATGCAGCTCTGGCCCGAAAGAATCATTTTTCTAACTAGATGTGGATCGTTTGACACGAGAGCGAGATGAAGCTCGCTTGGAAAGGTCAATCAGTACTTCTGGGAGGGTTTTGACTGAAAGGGTAGAGGAGAATATCAAAAATTTTAAGATGGCAGCACTGAAGAATGTCAACAATGATTTGGTTACGAAAAATGGTACTCTGGAAAGGAGTTGTAGTGATATATGTCTGGAACTTGCTGCAGCTAAGAAATCGAAAGACTATTTAACTTGTCTCATTGATGAGTATCGAATAGAACTGGCTAAGAGTAATTACTTCCGAAGATGTTAGGAAGAATGCCTTTGTACCTCGCTTCTCTAATCAACATGAGGTTTCAGAATATATGATATTTAAAGAAAGTAGGGAGCTA
This sequence comes from Papaver nudicaule, assembly GCA_023529015.1. Taxonomy (NCBI): domain Eukaryota; kingdom Viridiplantae; phylum Streptophyta; class Magnoliopsida; order Ranunculales; family Papaveraceae; genus Papaver; species Papaver nudicaule. Next base: position 11,549 of record JAJJMA010139331.1, read on the forward strand.
ACCCAGCTTTTCTTTTGTTCTGCTTCTGTCGTATCCCTGAGCGAGTTTGATCGTCCTATCATTATGATATTTTTCGCTTTTATGTTTTATAGGCATCGAAGCCAATTTGCGGAAGCAGGTTGCTGATGTCGTGGCGTCAAGGGACGATGCTTCCAATCAGCTGGTGAATGAGTCCGAACGGAAGTTGGAGGCTGAGAACAAGGTTAAACAACTGACCCGAGAACTATCTGAAGAACGTCAGCGTCGCTCTGCCGATATGAACAGATTTTCTCAAGAACTTGAGCTTGAACGCAAGCGTCGCTCGGAAGAGGTGACGAAGTGCACTGAGCAGCTGTCCGAAGAACGAGAATTTCGTCTTAAATGTCAGGAGAGTGTAAGGAACATGGTGACTGGTTTTGCCCTCGTGCATCATCAGCTAAGACATGGTCAAGCTGTCGAAGAACTTCTTTCCCGATCTGCTCTAACTACTGCCTTTGCTACTAGCATGGCCTGCCGAAAGCATGGTCGTTCTCTTTTTAGGACCATTGGCGTTGAGCCTCCTACTTATGGCCCTATTGGTGCGCGCAACTCGGATGCCATACTTCCTGGTGATAAGTATTTACTTCCTCATGAGGTATATGTAGCCTTAGCTAGGGATGAGCTTCGTAGGATAGGCTTGCTAGAAAAGTTTTTGAATGGTCCGGGTGATGATGATGATGATGATTCCGCAGGCGAAAATTCAGGGAGTCCTGGTGGTGATGCCGAGGAAGACACCGAGGGTGTCCATGATGGTCCAGGTGGATCCGAACATGGTCCCGAGGAGGGTCCTGGAGATGGTACCGTCGGTTCAACAAATGATCTTGCGCCTGGTGCTGGGGGGAAGACTGTTAGTATGGTGTATAATGTTACCCGAAGTCATGAGGGTTCCACTAAGGGATGTGCTGGGCGAGCCCTAGGTACTGTCTTTGTCAAGGAAAATCATTACTTATTTCAAGAGCCTGCTCAGGCATACAACGAAGAGGAACGTGAGGAAGAAACTGAGGAAGAAACTGATGGGCGCACTGGCCGAGCCCTCGGTACTGTCTTTGATAAGGGGAGTCATTATTTGTTTCAAGAGCCTGCTCAGGCATACAACGAAGAGGAAAGTGAGGAGATTACCCCTTCGAGGTCAGACCACTTTGATTTCGGACGCACGAAGGTAATATCCGAGTTGGCAAAGGTCTTATGGAGGAGATGGAAATTTTTGTTGATGCCTCCCTTCGTGCCCAGCGAAGGTTTTTCAAATGCTTAGTTGCCTATTTTGCTCTGCCTCTTTTAGTTGTGTTCCTCCGAATCATTTGTTTATACATATATTTTGTGTTGTCGCTTTCCTTTTTTCTGTACTGAATATATATATAAAGAATTCGTTCGTTTACTTTTCCTTTTATGCCCCTAATCAAGGCTGTTTTTTATTTGGAGGAGGTCCCTTGGCTGCATAACTCACTTGTCATTTTCCGTAAATGCAAGATAATTAGCTGCCTCAGGGTTCCATCTTCCTCTATAGGTAGATGTTAATCCCATTTATCGTCCCCTCGACGCCTCAGAAAGTGAGGTCCTCGTGGTCGTTTGGTAGTGGGTGCGAATGTATCATCAGCTTATATAGCCTTGATTCAAGGCGTCCACCGCTAATGGGGTGTCTTGTGGGTAGAGGACTGTGCCATATAACTCGTAGGGCCCTTACGATTTATATGGTCATCAGCTATGTGCCTGTTGTTCGAGGTCTTTTTGGCGTTTTTTGCCTCGGCGTTACAGCCTTTTTATTATTGGCGTTTTTTGGCCTCGGCGTTAAAGCCTTTTTATTGTTGGCGTTTTTTTGGCCTCGGCGTTAAAGCCTTTTTATTTTGCGACGAGGTACTAGAGGAGATATGGCGTCATGGCCAGTTTATCTGTGGCGTTAAAGCCTTTGCAATTTTGCCTAGCCAGGTGGGATTTTTTACCCGTCCTGGCAGGATCTGGAGTTTGATTTCGGAAGAGGTTGCATCAAAGGGTGTGATGTGGTATAGATAACAGAAAGCAAAACAAAGCTTGCTCAAGAGAGAAAGGCAGAGAACTCGAGAGAGAAGAGAAGAAACAGAGAAGGATAGTTGAGGTTTAAATATTCTTGATTGATAATAAGATGTCTAATACAAGCATATAGCTAGCCTTTATATAGGCATTGAACAAATAGTTAAACTAGGAAACGTAATACGAAAAGGAAATCAAAACAGAGTTCTAAAAATAAGAATAACTTAAACTAGGAAATTGTGGAGGGAGCGGAATCTTCTGGAACATGTACATGCCCTGCATCAATCCCCCCTTCTTGAATCAAACTCGTCCTCGAGTTGTCTGAGCAAATCAGAAGCTCATTATCACCATGAAATGTGAAAATCTCTTGCACATTGAATGTGTTAGAAATATTCCAGTCATTTGGTAGATCAATCACATATGCATTATCGCTGATTTTCTTTAAAACCTTAAAAGGTCCATACTTCTTCATCTTAGTTTTGTTGTAAGTCCCCACTGGAAATCTTTCTTTTCTAAGATGTATCATGACCAGTTCACCTTCCTTGAAAATCTTACGTCTCTTGTGTTTATCAGCATCCTCTTTGTATTTTGAATTCGATTTCTCCAGCTTTGTTTTAACTTCATTATGTAGTTCAGTAGCTTTGTCTACAAAAGAATCCGCTGCAGTGCTTGTACTCTGAGTGTTGGGCAAAACCACCAGATCAAGTGTATGATTAGGCACCTTAGAGTAGACAATTTCGAAAGGAGTTTTCCCAGTAGAACGGTTGACAGATGTATTGAAAGCAAATTCCATGTGCGGTAACAAGATATCCCACTGCTTACTGTTGTCCATACACTTAGCTCTAATCAGATTTCCAAGTGAACGATTGACAACTTCAGTCTGTCCATCAGTCTGTGGATGTGAAGTTGTACTGAACTGCAATGCCGTCCCTAAACGCATCCATAAACTCTTCCAAAAGTAACTTAAGAACTTAGTATCTCTGTCAGAAGTGATAGATTTAGGAACTCCATGTAAACGTACGACTTCTTTAAAGAACAAAGAAGCAACATTTGAAGCATCAGTAGACTTTTTACAGGCCACAAAGTGTGCCATTTTTGAATACCGATCAACTACGACCATCACAGAATCATTACCCCTAGCAGTACGAGGCAAACCAAGAATAAAATCCATACTGACATCGACCCAAGGTGCATCTGGAACTGGTAATGGAGTATATAATCCAGTATTTTGAATGGTACCTTTAGCTCTCTGACAGACCATGCACTTTTGTACAAACTTTTGTACATCGCGTTTCAAAGAAGGCCAGAAATACCTCTCTTCAATTAGTGCTATGGTTTTATCTCTCCCAAAGTGACCACCAAGACCACTACCGTGCAATTCACGCATAAGATGCAAGCGTAAAGAACCTTGAGGGATACATAAACGATTTCCTTTAAAAAGAAATCCGTCTTGTATGAGGAAATCATCAACTCCATGACTCTGAGAACTGCATTGGTTCCATAATTTACCAAAATCTTCATCCTCAGGATAAATATCCTTGATGTAATCAAATGCAAAACTCTCATTACGAATTGTGGTTAACAGGTGACTTCTTCTACTTAGAGCATCTGCAACTTGATTCAATTTACCACTTTTGTGCTTAACAGAAAAGGTATACTTGTTGAGTGTGGATAGCCATCGATCATGCATCCTGTTAACTTTGGCAGAAGTATTCAAGAATTTCAACGCATGGTTGTCAGTATTGACAACAAATTCTCTATGTATCAAGTACGTATGCCACTGCTTAAGAGCTTGAACAAGAGCAAGTAACTCTAATTCATAAGTAGACCATTTCTTCTGTGCATCAGAATTTTTTTCACTATAGTATGCTACTGGATGTCCTTCTTGTGATAAAACTGCGCCAATACCAACTATCGAAGCATCACAATCTATTTCAAAAGGTTTGTTGAAATTTGGCAAGGCAAGAACTGGTGCGGTACAAAGCTTTTCCTTCAAATTTCTAAAGCTTTCATCCATTGCTTCTGTCCACTCAAACTTTTCCTTCTTGAGGCAGTCAGTTAAAGGTGCAGAAATAGTGCTAAAATTCTTCACAAATCTTCTATAGAATGAAGCCAAACCGTGGAAGCTACGAACGTCTCGAATAGAAGTAGGAATTGGCCAATCTAGAATTGCTTGAACCTTAGAAGCATCGACATGAATACCATTAGTAGATATGACATAACCCAAGAATGTCACTGATTGTGCCATGAACGTACACTTTTTCAGATTAACATATAAATAGTTGTCAGCAAGAACCCGGAATACTTGCGACAAATGCTGAAGATGTTCTTGTTCACTCTGACTGAAAATCAAGATGTCATCAAAATACACAATAACAAACTTACTAAGAAAGGGTTGGAGAACCTGATTCATGAGACGCATGAAGGTGCTTGGTGCATTAGACAGGCCAAAAGGCATGACCAGCCATTCATATAATCCTTCACGTGTTTTGAATGCTGTTTTCCATTCATCTCCTTCTCGAATCCGTATTTGATGATATCCACTACGTAAGTCCAGCTTTGTAAAGATAGTAGAACCCGAAAGTAAATCGATCATGTCATCAAGACGAGGTATTGGAAATCTATAAGGAATGGTGATTCGATTTAGAGCTCTGCAGTCTATACACATTCTCCATCCACCATCTTTTTTGCTCACTAAGAAAGCAGGACTAGCACAAGGACTATTGCTAGGTCGTATTAAACCTTTTTCAAGCAAATCATTCACTTGACCTTGCAAAATCTCATGTTCTGTAGGACTCAAACGATAGTGTGCTTGATTTGGTAAAGAAGCTCCAGGAATGAAATCAAGACAATGTTGAATATCCCTTAATGGTGGTAAAGCTGTTGGCAATTCATCTGGAAATAGGATACTAAATTGAGATAACAAAGGTTGAACTTTGTCAGGTATCTCAATCATAGGTTTGGATTCTTCATGCGAGTTCAAAGAATGTTGTTGATGTAACGAATGAACAATAGTTGCTACAATAGCATTAGTTTTGTCTTCACTAATCTCTGAACTTGAATTGGATGGACACAAAATTTTGGTCTTCCCATTATGGTTGAATGTATAGGTATTTTCAAAACCATTATGTACTGCTTGAAGGTCGTATTGCCATGGACGACCAAGAAGAAGATGTGCTGCAGACATATCAATCACATCACATAGAACTGAATCTTCATAACCCTCAAAGGTGAAAGTAACGTAACATTGATGAGTGATATCTTGTGTACTTGATTTATTAACCCATCCAACAGTATATGGTTCAGGGTGAGGATGTACTGGTAAACCAAGCTTTTTGACTACGTGAGCAGCAACGTAATTGTCGACACTTCCACCATCAATAATCATCTTACAAATCTTGCCACCAATGTAACACTTTGATCTAAAGATACTATGTCTCTGAGAATGGCATGGTTGAGTAAGAAATAAAGGACGGATCATACCAACAAAATCATCTTCATCATGTGTTTCAGGTGAATCTTCTTCTTCTAGCTCATTAAAGTCATCAGTAACTTCATTAATGAACTGAGGATCACCAATAAATCCATTGAATTTCCGACACTCACTAGAATTGTGTCCAGGTTGTTGACATTTATTGCATTTGTCTCCACGAAATTTAGCATAAGGATTATTACCTTTCTGTTGAGGTGGAAACTGTTGTTGTTGTCTGCCAGAAAATCGATTCCCAGATGTAGATGTAACTCGATTTTGAATAGCTTGAATCTCAACTGGAGTGGGCAAGATAGGTGCAGTATTCACAGGTTGTGGAGTATAAGGCACAACATTACTTGGTTGACGATGTGTGTAGTTAGCATCATCAGAAAAAGATTTAGAATAATTCACGGGAGTAGCCTCTTGATAGTAACTTTGGGAAGAAACATTACCTCTGTAATTACTTTGAGAACGAATTTGCTTAGGTTGATATGTCCTAGAGGAACGAAGAATACGTCTTTCAACCTTGATAGCTTGTTGAATTGCTTCCACCATAGTAAACACTGATTGAACCATTCCCTGTTGAATTAAAGAATTCAAACCTTCAATGAATCGTGCCACTAACTGTTCTTCCGTCTCATTCAGTTGATTTCGAGCAATAAGATTGTAAAATTCTGCAACATATTCTTCTACCAATCTTGCTCCTTGTCTACAGTTCATAAGCTTTACAAACAATTGTTGTTTGTAATCAAGAGGAAGAAATTTGGCTCGAAGTAGTTTGCGCATTCTATCCCAAGTACGGATAGGAGGCTTCTTAGCATTAATTCTGTCTTCACATAATTTCTCCCACCAAGCAGCAGCACCTCCTTTGAGCTTATAAGCAACAAGTCTAACCTTAGAAGAATCTGGAATTTCCATGAACTGAAAAAAAGCTTCAACTTCGTAAAACCAATCCAAGAGTTCTTCAATCCTAAAACTGCCATTAAAACTTGGGATGTCAGCTTTCAACTTGTAGTCAGGTAAAGAACTATAAGGGTTTTGTGAAGACTTAATTCGTTTGTCTTCTTTCCACAGCATCTCTTGTTGTTCTTCCTGATTATCTTCATCTTCACTGTCTCCAATATTAAGGACATAACTTTTCTTGGAACTTTTCTGGAACATGTACATGCCCTGCATCAGGGTGCGATTTTCATTTATTCAATCTTTCTTCGAGTGCTGCTTACATAAGAAGTTTGTTTTCTTAGACGAGGTGTTTCATATGCTTCCCCTCAAATGGGGTCTTTAACTTCTGGCCTTCGAGGTTGATTAAGCTATATGTGTCGTTCCCAAGTTGCTTTTCTATGACGAATGGCCCTGACCAGAAAGGTTCTTGTTGAATATTCCTGCCTTCGCTAGGCTCGCTCAATTGTTCATTCAGAGTCTGGAGGCAGCCTGCTGCTACGAGGAACTGTTCTCTATTGTCGAGACGTTAGTTCCTTTTTCTGTTGTCTGGCCTGATGCTTGCCATTCCTGCTTCTGTTTCAACTATGAATTTCTCTATGCTTTCATATGTGATTCTTGGTTGCTTAGATTGCCCCGAGCATTCTTTGCTACTTTCTTTGGCCTGAGTGTCTATTTCATTGCAGGCACGAGCTTCAGAGGGGTCGCCTGGTATTTCCGCGATTCCCTGTGGAGTTGGAAACCTGATCTTTTGATGTAAAGTTGAGGCTACTCCCATGATGCCATGCAATCATGGCCTTCCTACGATAGCGTTATAGGGAGAGTCTATGTCAACAACACAAAATAATGTTGGCTGCCCCAAATTATTTGCCGGCAAGAATTGTTAACATTAACTCCCCCCGAGGTGTCGATGGTTTTCCATTAATTCTGAATATATTATACGAAGAGGGCACCAAAGCAGCTTTCTTTCCCTTCATCTTATCATATGTTTGTCCGAAGAGTATATCGACGGAACTCCCTGGGTCCACCAGTATTCTTGCCATCGCTATTTTTCCCATTTGGAGGGTGATGACCAAAGGGTCGTTATGTGATCTTCCCTCGTTGGGGATGTCTGCTGCAGAAAAGAATACAGGTTGCTTTTGCCATTCTTCTAGATGATTCTTCGTGACTACGCTAAGTATTTCCTTTCCCTCGAAATCCCTCTTATGGATTCGGTCTGTTTGGATCCCCTCGAGGCCCTTTGTGTGAACGATGGAATTACAGGCGCCGAATCTCGGAATATCTCTATCGATTGTTATCACATAAGCTTCATGCTTCGGCTCCTCTTTTGGCTGTGGCTGATTTGGAGGGGGATTTGGTAGCTCCAGGAGGTGTTTGAATTGTTCCCTGGCTATGAAGAAATAAATTTGGTCTTGTGCCGTAACGCAATCTTCTGTTGTATGTCCATAAAATTTATGGAACTGACAGTAGTCTCTTGAATTCTTTGTGTGCTTTGGCTGATTACCCCTGCTTCTGGGATATCTTATTTCACTTGCAAATTCGGACTGCTCGATAGTCCGAAGAGCATCCTCGATGGGTATGCAAAGCTTTGGGAGTTTCCTATCGTGAAAGGCAGGGAATCCTGGCTTAGCTGTCCCAAATTTTCGGTTTCCTTGTCCTTGCTGGCTGCTGCTTCCTTCAAATTCTCCTCGAGAGCCGTTTCCTCTGTTATCATTGTATTTTCTATTGTCGTGGTACTTGCCATCTCCGAATTTGCCTTCGTTTCCATAGCGACCATTATCCTCTTGTCTTCCTCGCTTCGACGGATCCCCGAATTGAGTATTCATTGTTTGACCTCGTTCTTCAAGTGATAAGTTGTTTATTGAGTGGACCTGTTTTAAGATGGTTTCCTTCCCCAAGGTTGCTTGTTCTTTGATCTCTTCCAAGGTAATTCGCTCCTTCTGGTATTTTCGGAGATCTTGCAGCGTCTCGAGGTTCTTGGAGAAGAGCCTATCATATAGAGGATGGTTTTTATCAAGAGCGTTGAGGAATGCTCGTACTTTGTCCTTTTCTGTAGCTCCGTTCCCCACCTCTACGCACTGTTCAGTCCATCTGTTTGTCAGACTCTTGGTGGACTCTCCTGGTCGTACCCGGATGCTGAATAATTTCTCCACCCCTGGCTTGGAGAAGTTGTTGTATAGGAAGTGTAGTATAAAGACTTTGGACAGCTCCTCGAAGGACGAGATCGAGCTGGCTGTGAGGTTATCATACCAAGCAAGGGCTTCTCCTTTCAAGTTAGAGGGGAAATATTTACAGAGCACTTCATCTCTATTAGCGTAAGCCAAAAAGACTCGAAGATACATTTTAATATGTACGGTCGGGTCTCCCGAACCATCGAAGATTGATGTGAAGGTGGGCATAGTGCATTTTATAGGAATCGCCATCGAGAGGATTTCTGTGCTTAAAGGTGAGCGATTGACATCATTCATGGCTTGCGTGAGTTTAATCCTGTCGCTTGATTGGATCCTGTTATCGAAAAGTTCTGCTCGGAGTATCTTAATCTGGTCCAACATTACTTGCTGTAGAGCCCTAGCTTCAGCGTCCTTCTTCGTTTGATTATCTTCGCTGAGTATCTGTATGATTTCCTTCGGATATACTCCTGGTTCGGTCCTTTTGCTTGATATTGTGATCCCGTGGCCTTTGCTGACGCCCTTGGTCTTGATGTATGTTTTGGATACAGAGTGTTCCTTCGAGTGAGATACATTGTTTGGACGAGAGTGTCCTTCGCTACATCCTTTGTAGTTGGATGCAGACTTTTCTGCCACCTTTTTATTTGCTTCGGCTAGTTGCTTTTTTAGCTTTTTTATCTTTCTGTTTTTCAAGATTAACTTCCTGAACTGTGCAGCTCTCGCCGTATTTTCTTCGGTTAGTTGGTGTAAAGGCATGTCGTTGTCAGGGACAACCACTTCATCTTCATCTTCGTTGTTTTCTCCATTTTCTTCTTGCACTTGCTGTTGAGGTAGTTCATTAGCCTCTGGGAATCCTTCTCCCTCTGGGCCTAAGTCCTCTATGTGCACTTCGTCTTCGTGTACTTGTTCTCTGTGTTGGACTGTGCTTGCCGCCACCTCGGGTGATAACCCTTTACTCGTTGAGAATCTGGTGTAATGTTGCCTCGAGGAACCGGTCCCTTGCCTCGAAGATCCCACTCGCTGCTTCGGAGCTTGGTCAGATTTTGAAGCCATTCTGGTTGTGACCTGTCAGAAGACAAAAAACCCGTGAGGTCCAAGGCGGCTACTGCAGTGTACTATGTCTGTCATGAAGGTCTGTACGTTGCAACGGTTTTTACCGTGCGAGTTTTTAGCGTAGGTTGTATTCGTTCTTTTTAGATATATCCCTAACTATATTTTTTGTCTTTTAGCCAAAACTATCTTTCCCAACGATTTCTTCGTAAAAGTTTATTTCCAAATGTAGTAGGGACCATTGAAAACCCTAAAAATAGGTCTACAGAGAGATGAAAATCAATTACCATATTTGAAATGGATTTCATCATGTCAAGGTTTGAAACCCCTAGACGATGACCTGACCATCTGATGATTTGCTCATAAAAACCCTTGAACATGCTAAAGCTTTTAAGGATCTTTAGATGTTTAAGGTATTGGAGCGTTTTTTAAGAACAAGCTTTGAAGATCTTTTAAAAAATGAGAAAATTTATGAAAAATTTGAAAACCCGAAAAATCACAGGCAAACCCTAAGTTGTTTTAATCAGTCCCTGTTTCTAGCGCCAAACTGTATGGGTATAAAATCTGCATAGGTGCATCATGTACTATAGCCCTCAGATCTCATACTCACACACACAGTAATTTAAACATTATATAAGGTGCGATGACCTCAAGAACAATACCGAAGACATGCAAAAATACATTAATCAAAGGACTAAACGTATAAAGATTGTATTTCAGTGTTGCTACTACATGGATATGATCCTAAGGAGCTAGAGGAGATACAGACCTAATCCCTCTCTCGCCACTTAGGTTACACCCAAAAATTCCAACCCCTATAATGTTTTCCAAGCTCGCCTTATATAGGCCGAGCTTGGGTGG
>JAJJMA010139338.1:4210-28498 GCA_023529015.1 Papaver nudicaule
GTATAGTCCCGTTGTATTCATCACTACCTTTGGCTTCCACCCAATAACTGTTGTAGTGAACCAAAGCATGTGTTGTACCACTAGCCATACTGAGAGGAATTTTCGATGAAAAAGACATACACCACAACGGAGAAGTGTCGATTGATGGTTCAATAAAAATTAAAAAACTAAATTTTAAGACATGAACATCAATCATGAAAAAATAAAGTTATAGGGTCTGATTTTATAGTGAAACATAGTTATAGGGTTTGATTTTTTATGTGCACCTTATCAATAAAATTCTACTAGAAAAATGGAGTTCACCACATAATGTGAACTATGAATGTAGAATTCTTCATTTTATGTGAACTGTGTGAACAGAATTCACTGCTTGAAATGAACTGTGTTAACAGAGATCACCACTTGAAGTGAACTGTGTGAATGGAGGTCACTATGACAATGAGGTGTACTTGTGACAATGAGAAGTGGGAATAACTATGATTCTAACTATAACCACAGGGAGCCAAACAGCTTATCGATGAAACAAAGTTAAATATGTACCTGATGTTTAGTCAGGTGTCTACTGCTTGTCCTTGAATGTATATCTAAGAGCGGACATCTGCTCCTCAGAAATCACGTTAAGCACTTGTGCAATCGAAAGCGGAGCCACATTAATCTGAAGCCAAACACACAATACCGAAGTTATTCAACCAATCTCCCATTATCCAACATAGAGTAGAAATAAAGTTAATAACTACAATTGAGACTACACTATCGTGGTCCTTACGCGGACATCTTTCTATAGTTCATCACTCCCATATGGTGCAAATGACTGCAAATGTACTATTACCCAAATTGACTGCAGCTCGGTTTCATATACAACACAACGCTATAATTTAAGAAACAATTACATGAAAAAGAAAAGCATCAGCTATTAAGTTCATTAAGTTCATGATACCACTCTCGTCACAGTACCCTAATCCTACTCGACAAAAATATCACACAGTACCGTAGTAATACTATCATAACTATTAGCATACTAACCTAAAATTTCCAATTTCATAAATCACTAATTCCCAATTTCATAAAATATAAACATCATTCGATTCGATTTGGGCAAAAACAAACCCTAATTAAAACTGAAATCAAGTATTCAAATCATTGACCCAATCCTACTCAACAAAAACATCACACAGACCCTAAATCCAGGGTAATGATCCTAGCATACACACATTAATGTAGTACTACTATCATAACTATTAGCAAAAGCAAGTAGTAACCTATTTCCAATTTCATAAATTACGAATTCCCAATTTCATAAAATATAAACATCATTCGATTCGATTTTAAAACTGAAATCAAGTATTCAAAACACTGAAATCATTCGATTCGATTTTAAGCTTATATACTTACTCAAAGAGATCCACGAGTAAGATCGACAGAAAGAATGATACCGGGTGAGAGTGGTGAAGGAAACGTAGTAAAAGTGATGAAGAATTAGAAGTGAGGTGAAGTGATGAATAAATAGTAGAAGGGATGAAGTAGTGGACAATGAGAGTTTTGGTGCAAGAGTTCACACAAAAAAGTGAGAGGTGTGAAAATAAAAAGACCAATTGTCCACACAAAAAAGTGTATAATGTCCGGACAATATTTAGGATTAACGTTTATTGTCCACACATTTTAGCATTTTGTCCACACAAAAAAACATTATTTTATTCCTAATTATTCCACCGACAAATTAGTTAACCTTAATTTTTTGACTTGGAGTTTGTCCACACAATAATTTGCATTGTCCACACAAAATATACCCAATTCCATTGTCCACTGTTTTGTCCACACAATGGGATGTGGACAACGAAGAATATAATAATCTAAAGTAATATTTTTGGTACGGATTTTTTTGAAATTAATTATTAAAATATTTATTGTCAGGGATACGGATGTCATAAAATAAAAAGACAAGGGTCAAAATGTCCAAATCACTAATCCAAGGCATGGTTTTGGAAGGGGGGTCATTTCCTGTAATTATCTCCAAATAAGGCATGGTTTCAGCAAAAACCCCTGTTGAGAGCCCAGACCAAATCCGCCGCGACGTCTGTAAATTGGAAAAGTAACCAGTAACAGAGGGGTGGGACATGACATCCCAGACAAGATCTATGACGATAGTGATTTTGTTTCATTTGTCTCGCTATATATGTCTCCGTCACTGTTCCTCCCAACAAGTATCGTTACATATATCTTTCTAGCCAACATTTGTTCATCTTGAGGAACCTCATTGCAATAGGAAATGCACCAAAATTGGGAAATTGCAAGCAAAGACGAAAAATTGTTTATATTCTAATCTTGTCATAACCACGGTTGATTAGAGCAGTAGTAATGGTAGTGCTTTCCATAACACTAGGTTAATTTAATACTTGGCTTTCCATAACACTAGGTTAATAACGCAGATCAGAAAGAGATGTGCAGCGTGATTGGAAAATACCAGCGTGATCATATTCTTTTGGGAAGTCCGGTCTATTTTAACTTTGAATTTTCCCGTTGACGGATCCAAAAAAAAAAAGTACTTAAGGCTTTCCTCTGCCATTTTTCCTTTGGGTTCTTGTGCTAAAATTTCCAAGTTTATTTTGTTTTGATTATTAGAAACACATTGACATACTACTACAGTGATGTTGTTCCAGATTCAAAGGCCTGTGTTAGGCGTTTTATCTTGCTTGACAACGTTGTGTCAAGCGACATACTGTATTTTTATATCGACTTTCACAGACACTGCATCTCATTCCTTCATATTTTTGTACTACGTAATGTACCGATACTAGATAATGGTATACTAAAACAACATGATTGCATCAAAGTCATTTTGGGTCATGTTTACACTGAAGTTCAACATAGACTTGACTGCTACCTTAGACATGTCGATGAATCCAGAGAGTAAACAATAGCCATCATTAAGCACAGAGGCAGCCAGGAATGTCGATCATACCTTGGCTTTAAAATCCAAACTACTACTTCCACAAAATTCCAGCAATGTATCTAACTTTTATAAGCCTGCTTCTCGAAAGTGTAAGACTTCTACTGAATAACAATTGAACACAACTGAGACTTGCATCACCAAAGATGATATACAGAAATAATCGTTCTAACACAAGGGAGTTTATCTTTTTTTACAAAGATGGTCTTATGCTTACCAAGACTATGCAAGCCTATGCAAATGATATATATAGGTCAAATGATCAAATTAAATGTATGCACAACCAAGGTTCACGCAAATCAAGCAACTTACAAAAATGATCTAAAGATGATCGCACTTGACCATGTACCTAGCTTGTATTGGCCAACCAAAAGCACAACAGCCCATTGAGTGAATGAAGCAAAACAGAGATACACAAAACGTAGTAGAAACATATTGATTAGGCAAAATTATGTAATTGTCTGAGTTTTGTCAACTATAAAACTTATAAACAGAATCCCATTTACTAAATGATAGGAAAACTCCTTGTGACTTATTTCACAATGCGACATAGAGAATGTCCAGTATCCATTTTCTTTGGCCTTCTTGTGTAAACCTTAAGGTAGCCACCGGCAGTGATTCATCACCAACTCGTTCAAGAATGCATTCACCTGAAGATGCCTTCTTATCATGAACCTTAGAATTAGCTAAGGCAATGTAAATCATCAGCCACTGGTTCAGGAATGCATTCTCCATCTTCAGTGATTTCAATCGGAGAGGAAAACATTCTCCATCTTCAGCGATTCCAATTGGAGGAAAAAGAAATCCTCTGCCCACCTGTTGTTCCGAGTCTCACTACTTTTGTTTGTGAAAACTACATGTTAGAAAGAGTTTTCTATAGAGAACCTTTCTTCTTTGGTAACTGCTGATATTCATATGGTGAGCGAATGCTAGTTTTTTTAGTAGGACTTCATAATGTGAAACAACTAACAATATCACCTTATGAGAAAGGTCCCAAATGAAACAAGTGATAAGAACACCCGATCAGCTAACATCCCCACATATATCGCATGGTGGAATCTGCAGATTATGGAGCACGACAATATATGAAATGCCCGTAAAGAAAACCAGAGTAAAACTTAACAACAACAGCAAAAAAATCTGGATCATAACTTAAGAGTAAAAGAAAATAAATAAACAGGCTCTTACTTTATTCTTGTGAGAAGAGATTATAATGTTGATTGTGATTACTGATTCTCCATCCAGGGTATATGTAAGGGTTCCCACAGTAAACTAAGAGTTAAATGGAAAACCATAATGGTTGTGCTAGAAAAAGATTAACCTAATGAAATTATAAGAATATAAATTTTTGGATGAGTGGAAGAAGACGCCGAAACAAAAAGGGTTTTTGAGATTATATAGCAGAGATAGATAGGTCTTCAGTTCCGTAAAGAGAAAACCCTAAGGGCATCAATGATGGTAACATGCGATGAAGCCCAGGAGGAGACTCTCAATGGGCAATTGCTAGATACACGGGTTTGTACCCAATCCGACCGTGAAGAAAAAGCGTTTGTTGATTTTCTTAGGGACACAGTAGCTAGGAATCGAAGGTACCTGGGCCAGACGTTGCATAAGGTCTAGCTTCCATGAGAAAAGTGGCACTAGGGAAATGCGGTTTTGTCTTGAGAAGTACATTAGAGGTTTGCCCGGGAGTAAGGAGGAGTGTTTCCGTTGTGAATGGCTTAACATAGACGGCATCAACATCGACAATAGTGAGAGTGTGATTAGCAATGCTGAAGAAGAGTTCATCATTAAGTGCAGCATTGATGAGACGCAAAAGATACGTCTTTCCTGGTTTCACCTTCAATCTGAATGAATCTGAAATAGAATTCACAACAATATTATAAGATTTTGTGGATACGAGAAGTATTTCTTATTGATAGAAGTTGTGTCTATACATGGTATAAGTCCTTTATATAAATGTATAGAGAGAACCCTATATTACTATTTTGGCCGCATATCCATGGGCCGTAAGCCCTACAACACTCCCCCTTGTGCGGTTTAATAGTAGAACTTCAAATGTATTGTTCACTAAAACTTTGACAAGGAAAAACCCGGTGGGAAAAAATCTTGAAAAGAGAAATAGTATTACAACATCTCGAGTCTTGGTAAGCTTCTCTGTTGGAGTTGGTCGGTGACTTCTCTTGTAGCTTCAAATGTATTTCTTCAAATGCAGCTCTCTCGTCGATGACCACTACGTCTAAATCAATTGCCTCATTAAAACCTCGCCAGGAAAACCCAAAGGGACAAAGCCTGAACTAAGGAAAAAGGGTGCAATATTAAGAATACTGAGAACGGAGTTAGACTCGCATATGTTGCCTCGTTAAAACCTTGACAAGGAAAACCCATTGGGACAAAACCTTGGTGAAGGAAAAAGAGTACAACGCGATAAATCCAGAAATACGCCTTTGCTCATGCTGAATAACATTCTTGCTTCTTGCTTGAAGTTATTTCGCTTGACATACCATCGTGTTCATTTGATTGCCAAGGAACTCATAGAATGGGGGGCAATATCATCAATGCGTAATGAAGAACTCTCAGTACCACATACCTGTTTGAAGAGAGAAAGCGCCTGATCAAAGCTGGGACTCAAATGGGACACATCAGACAACCTCAAAATGTCTTCCTGCTGAGCTCTTGTTTGGAAACAAGATGCCAGATAGCAATACTACATAGTATCCTCCATGGTGTACACCCCTAAACCACCACACTTGATGGGAAGTGTAGCGAGCCTCTGCTGCAGGAGACCAAAAACCCGGCCCATCACCCGTAACAAGATACCTAAGAAACTGTTTGAGGTGATTATCAAAAAAGAACCTGTGCCTCACTCAAGTATTCAGGCTTAGTTGTCCGCATGGCAAAGTATAGCCTGAGACACCAGAACAGTTCCTCAACAGTAAAAGCTCATCTTGGGGATCTTTGAGCTTCTGTATAGCTTCTTATGAACTCTACTGACTATCATACTCCTGCAAAACTGAGGGTTCAGGCTAACAGGTCCTCCCAACAACTTCACTTCCTCTGCTGGTCGGCATATACGAGGTGTGAAAACGCCCTCAACTAAACCTCTGCTATCAACTGTAGGCCAGAAAAGTTCAGTCTTGGAGACATTAAGATGCAACCCCAAGGGAACACCTTCCTTCTGAATAATGTCTAGGGCCTGAGCCACCATCAGCGTGTCCCCAATTAAGGTCCCATCATCTAAATACCATGCTTGAAGATCCAAGGAGCATGACTCTGCAATTCTATGTATAAAGGGGTGAAGAGTCAAAGGAAATAACATGGGACCTAAAGGATCCCCCTGTTGTACTCCCTGAGATGACGAAAGAGTCTTGTCCATATAATATAGTCTTGCAGGAGCCGCATAACAGAACTCTACCCACCTAGAGATAGAAGGACAGTGTTTCCTTACCTCTCTAATCATTGCAGACCTGCTAACAAGATGGACGTAGTCGTTGAGTCCCTCTTCGCCTCAAGAAGCCTGTTGACCGCATGAAGAATGGACTCCCCCCCACAGGGAACCCCCACCCCAAACTGAAAGTCAGTGAGGTAGCTCTCTATTTCTTTGCCAACATGAGAAGCGGCGACTTTAGAGACCAATCGTCTCCAAATAGTGCCCACAGCGATAGGACGTATACCACCCCCAGACTTGAGCAAGGGACTGAGGGGAGCTGAAGCAACAAACTCTCCTAAGGCAGAAAGACAACCACCTGCAAGCCATATGTTAACCAACTCGGTAATGGAAATAATGAGCTCATCTGACACTGCAGCAGCAGACCCACTCAGTGCATCGACTAGATGTTGGGCACGAAGGCCGTCTCTCCCACATGAGGTCCCTTTAGGAAAACTCTTCAGCTTGTTCAGAACCAATTCCTTAGATGCAATGAGGGATGGTTGCGATATGGGATCTGTTGGTATCAAAGGAGGAGATGCGTGAGGGTGCTTGGCGTTCTTCCAGAGTCCCTGAATTAGCCGGAGCCACTCCACTGGAAGTCAAGGTACGAATAGCAGCAGTGTATAACCCATTACTCAGCTTCTTACGACAAAGTCGTATATTAACTGCCTCTTGATCCTCTTGCGTCTTCTCCTGATTATTCTTTTTGTTCTTATGTCGTTCTTCTTGCAGAACAGACTGCTCCTCCAATGCTCTTTGAAGCAAGGTGGTACAACCATTCGGTTCAGAACATTTTTGCAAAGTAGAATGTATAGCCGCAATCTGCAATTTTTTCCTGTTGTCGGATTTCTCTTCCGAACTACTTTGGGGAAAGTAAATTCGAAGAGCGCAAATAGGAAAAAGAAGCAACTGAACCCACAGAGAGACGTCATTAGGATTGTTAACAACCCTCTGAATGGCAGTGTTAAAGGTTCTGGCAAAGAGAAGTTTACACTTAGCAGGGATGCTAGCAACAGTACCTATCTGGCTCTGAAGAACTTGGTCCAACCACTCGAGATCAAGATTGAGGAAGCTGTTAGCTCCTTCGTTAAGTGGGATCTCATTATCCATAGCAAATGACGGTGCCGGGCAGGTAATTCCATACACCAAGAATTCCGCACGCTTTCCATTCCAAGAGCGACGAATCACTTCACCATTATGTCTGCAAGATTTGCTCCAAGCCAATGTGTCTGCGTGCAAGGAGAAAATAACCACATATGCATACCCTGTAAAATACTCTCCCACGCCTTGAACACGCTAAAATCGTTGCGGATTAGGTTGCGACACCTCTCTTTGCTCTCTTCATTAGGATAATGCTTATCACGTAAGTGTGTGAGCAAGGACCCTTGGTTGTAACCTCTGCCATAATTATTCTTACATCCATCAAACCCATGCAATGGACATCGAAACTTACCTGTATGGGGGTAGGTTCGCGACACTCATATTACATGTTGAAGTGGAATCAAGCAAATTAGACCCAAGAGGAATAGTATCAACTGTCATATCCTTGTTGGTAGCTTCCGGTAGAGTATTGCTTGCAGCTACAGAAGCTGTCGCGACTGTTGGCATGGGAGAGACAGTAACTATAGTAGACCTTGCAGGAGAATGAAAGGCCTTGGAGCTATGAGAAGACACAGCAGAAGAAGACCCTGCTGAAGTAGATGTCGCAGCCGTGGTTGAGCCCTGAAATGCAGTTGCAACGTGGGATTTTTGGCTCTGTGATGTTACAGGCACATCAGAAAGGAGAGAAGTCGTTGCAGGGAGGAGTGCAGCAGTGGTGTTAGGCGACCAATAGCAGCGAGTGTGATTCCCGTGGTAATGGCAGTAGAAGTTGTCGCAACAGCCTTTCTCCAATAATAAGAACCAGTAACAGGTTTTGCAGAGGATTGAACATGGCAGGAACCTGGAAATGCAGAAAACTGCCCCTCGGTAATGCCTGAAAAAGCATCAGCAGAAACTGTGCTTGCGGATACCCCAGCTCGAGTGCTTCTTCTCCGATGATAAGAACCAGTAACCGGACTTGCAGAGGATTGAAGACCGGCGTTGTTGGGACCTGGAAATGCAGAGGATTGAACATTTTTAATGCCTGAAACAGCAGCAGCAGCAACTGCGTTGGCAGAAGCTCGAGTTCGCGCCATTAATGGAGTTTCATCGGAAAAACCCTAAAACTGGCAAAAACGGCAGAGACAGCCAAAAGTGGTGATTTGGGTGTTGAGTCGAAGCTGGGGAGAAGGGGAATTGAGCTGGTAATCTTTGGCAATGTAAAAGAATTTGGGAGGAACTGGTTTGATCAGATGAAAACCGGATTCCCTCCCAAAACTCTTTGGTACGCCAGAAATCGCCGGTGCGAAAAAGTCTCTCCTATATTTTTTTTATTTTTTTTTAATTAAAGAATTTCGGGCATTGCCATCGGCAGCCCAGCCCCTGGCCCGCACATAGAGGGAACCATAGGTCGTCCTTCGATGTCAACCTAGTCGTACGTGAGACGTAGGTTGGGGCTTGGAAGCAGCTTGTTTTCGTTGGTATTTATCTTTAAAGAATCAAAATTAATCTATGAGTGTACCTTGCCAGAGAAATGTTGTTTATTTGGATATTGTAAGAGCCAGAAATGCATTTCTTGTCCGTCGTCAAAAGGGTTATTGGCTGCTAGTTGGAACAAGGCGGGTAAAGGAGAAAAAAAACACCCCATTGCAAAAGTACGAAATCCGAAATAGCTTACTACAGATAGGAAAATGTTTCAAGTTTGATTCGAACCTCTAATGATAAAGATAATAAGAAAATGAGTATGAATGAGTCTAAGAAGAAATGCAACGAACATTGCAAGTGTGTTGCTTTCTTCTATCAAGTACATGTAACATGAAATAGAAAGCTTAAAAAAGGCCTGGATGCTAATCCTCATTTTCTTGTTTTCTGATCTAAGTTAGCAATATTTTTAATGTTTAATTCCTGTTTATGTGCTTCAGTTAATTAGTTCATGTCTTCAATAATAAAAAACATTGTGGTGATTTACTAAGTAATATGATTCTGAGTTTACCTCAATTTATCCTCAGTTTTTCACGTTCGGCTTCAATCTCTCCGCCTCGCTAAGCTTGAGTTCCTCCTCTGAGTATGTAATCTCACCGTGCTCCTGTTGCATCTTTCTTATCTCTATCAAATGCAAAACAAGCTTGGATATCTTCGCTGTGTTTCCGCTCAAGTGCAGTATTCTTATCCATCTAGATCACGAATCTTAAACTGGTATCACTATACGTGCACTCAATTTTCTAATTATCAGACTTTTCTCCCCAGATCTTCAAACAAAAATCATACATTGTTTGGAGTTTCCCCTACTTATGCAAAAATCTACTCGTCTTCTCATCTTTTGTAAACCAATCCATCAATTAAAAAGATTTCACCATTTGCACTGTGGAAACCAGACAAGTCTTTCCTGATAATTTCAGTTTCTAGAAGTTCTTAATGTTTTTCAAATCCCAGGACATGCTAATCTAAGTGAATTGAGAATTGATTCGGGAAGTTCAATGCCTATGCTTTTCATAAAGTACAGGAGCTTGATGGCTTCTTTATATGACCCATGTTACATGTAAATGTTGAGCATTGCACTCCAACAAACATCATTTCTTTTACTGCTACATGTTATCCAATCAAACGCCATTCTTGAATCTTTGATCAGACCACATTTTCCATACATGTCCACCAAACTACTCTGTACATAAAGATCAGATTGGACGACTCAAAGTTTGATGGCGTTGGCATGCACCTGCTAACTGCACAGTCCCCTATCATCATTGTTCTCATAGTCATCAGCTCCTCTGCTAAACCTCCCACAGGCACGTAGAACAGTAGAGATTGTAAAGCTGTTCTTCTTCACACCTGCTCTGCCCATCTTCTTGAATAGCTCAATGACCACCTCAAAATGTCCTTGTTTACAGTATGCAGCCATCACGGATGTCCACGTCACAGTGTCACAACGAGACGGTATCACTCTATCAAAAACACGCTGCCAGCCATCCAGACATCTGAACTTCCCATAAAAGTCAATAAGGGAACTACACATGATAAGATCCCCCTCACCCTCATTTTGTCCTAACTTAAGTACCAATCCATGAACTTGCTTTCCAAGTCCAAAGTCTCCAGTGTTAACACACGCCCTCAAAACTGACGGAACGCTCAATTTAAGACCCCGGTGTTTTACAGATGTTTCCAAAATCATTTGGTTGAACAGATGGAGTGCTTCTTCCGGATCATTATAGTCTACATGAGCAGTAATCATAATTAACCACGAGAAGGAATCTCGGCTGGCCATTTTGTCAAACATTTGACGTGCAGAATCCAAATGACCACAGGATGCATACAGGAGTAGCAAACGGTTAGCTAAATCGAGTCTACGAGCAATCCTAATGGTATGACTGTTGTTTACGTGAGCTTGTAGGTCAGCACCGCTCACTACGTCCCTCGAGTCGGTGCATTCTTTCAATAGGGAAGTATACATATCAGTTGGTATAGGGAAATGCATGCTATCCATCAATCTCAGAACATCACTTACTCTGTTGTTGCTGTTGTCTTTGAGGCTTGGCATCTTGGGTTCCTTTGGGTTGAGTCCGCGACGAGGAGGACAATAGGAGGGACGTCTTCGAAGCATGGTATCCAATGTTGTGGCAACTTTCACAGTTGGTTTACAAAGACCATAAACTGGTGGTGCTGCTGCTGACATTGTATTTGCGGAAATGATAAACACCAACACGAAACTCAGCAATTTACTAATGGGGCCGTTAGGAGGACCTCGGTCCTGGACTTCTCTTAGGGTTGGTACCCTACCAGAGAAGATTCAGGGCAAAATGGCTCAAAGAGACATTTTTGGTAATAGAGGTGCTCATCATACTTTGGATAATAGAACCATTATAAATGAGATAAAGAGCTTGGCTGTAGGATATCAAAATTTTGTCAATTTAGTTTTGTTAGAAGAGACGATAACCAAGTTGCCGGTTCTATCTCTAAGTTTATCGGGCACAATAAAATTTATCTGGAGACTTATGAATTATTTTCTTTCTTTATTACAAACTTAAAACTTACTAGCTAGAGACATTTCCTCTTACATGGGAAAACCACAT
This sequence comes from Papaver nudicaule, assembly GCA_023529015.1. NCBI lineage: Eukaryota > Viridiplantae > Streptophyta > Magnoliopsida > Ranunculales > Papaveraceae > Papaver > Papaver nudicaule. The sequence goes on from JAJJMA010139338.1 coordinate 15,735, forward strand.
TCTTTTGCCAAATCTATATTGGTTGGATGATATAAGAAATGGAGATCTTATAAGAAAATACTAATAACATGTCTAGTGGGGCACTTTCATACGTTGGACAAACAAAAATTTTCCATTAGTCGTATCATAAATGAGTGTCTAACGGTCTTCGAATGTTATCAGCTGGATTTATATTCTGCTCCCTCCGTTTCAAAAAGATACGCACATTTAACTTTGACTAAAAATTAAAAAATTTAATAAAACCAATATTATAGTCATTTTTATTATTTTTTTTTTATTAACTTATGGCACTTGTCAACATTAAACCAATCAAAAAGAAAAAACAATAAAAAAAGCTCCAATGGTAGTTCATTTAAAACCTTAATTTTCGAAAAAAAGTCAAACGTGGCTATCTTTTTGAAACGGACAGAGTATATAGATTAGAAAATGTGTGATAATCGGTACAAAAAAGATAAGACAACAAAGAAATAACAAGTAGATAGATCTAGGCAAAGTTTCATATAAAATAACAGATTTATATCTAACTAAGAATCTTTACTATAGACTTAACACTATTTCTGAATCCTTCAAAAAAAAAAAAAATACTATTTCTGAATGACAAATTAAAGTAATCCTCTTCAAAATCCTTGAAGCCAATTGACCATTGACATAGTGGTTGCTTGGTCTTGGGAATACTCTATATTCTGATCAGTTTCCACCAACATTCCAATGATAACAACTATTTTTAGTCTCCTTTTTCACTAACCACATCCTTTTGCCAAATTTATCTAATCTCAGAATTCAAAAAATTGATTGATTGATTGATAACTAATCATATATAAGGTAGGATAGCATTGGACATGAAATGGAATAGTTACATGCATGTCAACTGAAATATTTTTACATGTAGATCAACATGAGGTTTTAATCAGTCATTTCATAACTGTTTGTCTTGGAAAACCCTATTCTTTCATCAATTTTGTAGTCTCATCAGATACTAATGGATTTCTAACTTCTCATCTCTAAAGACAGTTGGAACCTAGACATGAAAATTTTACACGAATTCACATGCCAAATGAATATTCTTACTAGACAAGCACAGAATTCGTCATATTAGGAAACTCGTTAGGCACCACCATAAACTAACTTTTATTAACCAATTTATAGTGTGCAATTGACAATGTGCATTGATGAAACCCTGTGGATAAGTGCAACATGTTGGAATATTTTCAACACCACAACATAGGGGGTTCTGGGGGCGTAGCCCCCAGGCTGTGGAAGAATTTTTGAAACTAGGTTTCTGGATGACAGTTAAAAACCTTTCGAGAATCTTCGGTTTCCAACAGACGCCATTGACGGTTGTTGATGAAAGGACGCCTCCATTCGTGAAGAGAAACCTGTTGATGAAAAGGTACCAATTCATCAACAGACGTGAATACCTCTATAAATAGTCTCCCATGATTTCACTTCAAACACATCAAAACTTTCTTTCTTCTATAAGCATCATCAGAACTTCTTATCATCTCCTCTGTGTGTTCCTGGTTGAATCAGGGTAGTACAAACTTTGATTTCAACAAGTTGTGAGGCTTCAAGTTCCTGAAGGCAATATTCACTAGACCTGTTGTACTTGCCAATTATTGGAAGGGTCGAATAATTGTCTAAAAGAATCTGCATAAGAGCCTTGAAGTTTTCGATAACAACGATTCTTTTCACCCTAGTTTTGCTCCAATTTTCCAACACAACATATGCAGGTTTTGGCTGGAAAAACACAAGATTCATCATAGTAAGAGCAAACGCAGTTTTGGTGCTATAACACCAAATTAGATATAACCCATCGGCAGTCATGCACACATCAAAACACCAAACCTATATTCATCCGCTTTTCACACTAAATATAGTGTAGCAAATGGGTTTGGTGTGGAGATGGTGAGACGTGATTGTTAATCACGTAAAATCAGAAACGCAAACAAAATTAACGTGTAAGGGATAACGTAACTGTAAATGGTGTGAGAAGAAATGACGGTAAATTAAATCACGTCCCTTTAAAACGTGATTTAAATTAACGTTTTATAAACGTTATTAAAGATTACGTATAACTTTTATACGTTATATTCAAATGCGTTTTCGAAAGACGTTAATTAAATTAACGTCGTTTAATACATAAATGCATTATAATATCGCGTAAAGAGGAAAAACGTTAACAAAAACAATGTTTACTTCCAAACGTGATTTTATTCAACGTTTTCTAGTGCACGTGATTTAAAAAAACGTATCCGTGCACGTGATTTAAATTAACGTGAAACAGATATACGTGAAATACAATCACGTTACTATGGACGCCAAATATAGCACTTGCTTTTTAGTGTGATGGTTGTAATTTTTTTGGATCAAAACTCATAACCAAACCCAAATATAGCACTTGTGATTTGGTGAATGGCACTGCGTTTGCTCCAGGGACGGACTTAGCCGAGGGCTAAGCCGGCTGTAGCCCGCCCTAAATTTCCGTCAAATTTTTTTTAGCTAGTAGTTTTGTGTTATATTTTCAACTTAGCCCACACATAAAAATGAAATAGCCCAACCTTTCTTATATAGCCCAGTAACTTAGCATTTTTGCCCAACAAAATATAGCGGCATAAGGTATTGTTCTTAAACTTCTGTAGTTAGGTGGCAAACTTCTTCTGCTGTTCCTGTATGTTAGGGTACAATCTGTAGATATCTTTGGCTACCGGTATAAGGTATTGTTCTTAAACTTTTGTTATATGGGCATTTTATATTTTTTTTACTGTTTCGCTTATGCTGGAAAAAAAAAATTCGGCGGCCGTAGGCCGCTCGAACACACAGATCTTAGCCCGTCCCAACAAAAAATCCTAAGTCCGTCCCTGGTTTGCTTTAAGGTACTAATACTAGATAACTACTGCAGCAGTGTGGGGCCGACCAAAAAAACATTGCTAGACCTACCCCCGGGTATCAAAAACCTTGCCACCTTGGTACTTGTCTAACGAGCTCAATCTCATTCCCTTTTCACAAAATTCGAACAACAGTTTTTGGTTTCACATTACAATGTTGTCTCAGGCTACCTGTCTTTTTGTCGTTGGATCTCCAAGTTTTTGGAATGCTCCAAATTCCACTTGAGAATCCAAATCTGGGTCAATACCAGCAAAAACAGATTCATCGTTTACCCGAATCGCTGCCAAATAAGTTCAGAAAATGTCGCATATTACTTCGGAACGACGTTGATTCGTTTAGTATACAAATGCGGCTTAAAATGGCACACATAAAATACTAAAAAATCTGGTCTTTCACTCCACAAAATTCTGACCCATTCGGGAGCATCAAATAAGGATGTTGGAGTACCAACATGTCAAAACGTGGAATTCAATGCATGCCTACCAACTAACAGGTGTACAAAATCGAAGAGTTGAAAGATAGTTTTGGAAATTGCAGTCTCAATAAAAATCAAAACAGCTTATTATCAAATAATACTATTTTTTTTGTTTATCGGATATCAAATATTACAACCTTTCACACTTCCTGGTATGCTTCGTATTTGTGTTCCAGAACCGCAACAAAATCTATTGCTTTTCACAATGTGGCATATCTGGCTTGCTCGCAATGATCGGCTCTACAAGCGTGTTACACATCCTCCTGGGCAAATTTTCCAACTCATACTAGTTCTTTGGAAGGAATTCGAGTGGGCAAGAACTCATATCATACCATTTCTTCCGGACATACCTCCACCACAGCTCCACCCGGTTACCAGGTCAACCATTACAATCCAAATTGCTTGGCAGCCACCACAACAGGATTGGATTAAAATTAATATGGATGGGGCATCAAAAGGCAATCCAGGCGCGGCAGGAATTGGGGTTATTGCAAGAAATGCTGATGGGAACCTATTACAAGCAATGGCGGTCTCGCTCGGAATTTCCACGGCAATCACAGCAGAGTCTTGGGGCCTTTTGACGGCGGCGAGGATGATATTACGACATGGATGGAACAAAGTTTGGCTTGAGGCTGATTCAAAATCGATGCTTCAGATATTGCAGAATGGACAGACAGAGGCCCCTTGGCATCTTAAAGGATTACTCCTTGAAGCGACGCAAATCCTCCATAGGGTTACTACGCTACGGATTACACATGCATATCGTGAAGCTAATTGTGCAGCAGATGAGTTGGCTAATGAAGCAGTTCGACGACAAAATCGCGACCCAAAGAATCCATCAACAGTTATCTGGGATGCAGTCACACCACCGTTCTTATATAATATCTTAAACAATGATAGAATGGGTGTTACTACACCACGAGTTGTACCGTACTGTTCGTCGAACTAGATTATGAATGATAACCTTGTTTTCAAAAAAAAAAAAAGAAACTCTCTGTATCTCTTCTCTCCTTTGATTTGATTTTCCCCTTATTGTTTTGGTCATTATCTCATCTACAGGGGCGGAGCCAAAGGTAGGCTAGAGTGTGCTATAGCACCCCCCTAATTCCTTAAATTACTCACCAAGACACATTTCGACCCCTATAAAAAAAAAAAATTTTTTTTAGCCCACCTAGTAATTAAGTTTAGCCCACCAGTCCTTTTAAAATTAATATTTAGCCCACTTTATAGTTGTGTTTAGATTTAGTCCCCACACGTCACAAACTTAATTCCCTCTTTCCTTTTCCGTTTCCTTTCTTTCTTCTGTTTTCATGTTTAAGAAGTAAGAACGCAGTCACGCAGAGAGATAGAACAACAGCTGAAGAACAGAGTGAATCTGAAAGGAGAGAAGAGATACAGAGTAAAATGCAAGCATGTGCATGGCACATGTGCATGGCACATGTGCTCTCACTAATTATTCTCCTGAATAAATCTTCACCTCTATTAATCAATTTTCATTGTTCTCAAGAATTGCAAAGAGATTTATGAGATTTAAGTCGCATTTACGGTTACGTTTCCACCAAAAATTGTACTATACATAAAACTGTCAGAAAAATTCTGAACACTTTCAACTGAATACAAATTTTATTTACAAATTTGCCTGAACATCTATTTTGCTTAAGTTTTTTTTATTTCACAAATTCTTTGTTCTTTCGTCGATTTCTTCGGTCGGCCACCCACCGTGGCAACGGTCATCTAGTCCTACATTCCCAACAAACAATCTCAGAAATTAATACATGGCCTACTGATTATAAATAACCCTAATTGGTTCAAATATTAGTTTAAGCTGGTTCTACCCAATAATCCTTCCCATTAGAGCCAATATCCAAATATTTCAAATTGCCTAAATAACTCGTTTAGTTTCCTCCACCATTCCAATATTCTTTTATCTTATTCTTGTTTCTTTTTCCTGGCAAATTTGGGGGCGAGCCCAAATTTAATAGGGGCGAGCACTACTTTGAATATCCCACCCCAGTTTATAAGGGGTGCTAAAACTGTGTGCAAATACTAAAATGCCCCTCATATTTAATTTTAAATACCAAATTAATCTTAATCAAAAATTAAAACTCAAAAATAATAAACCTCTACTACTTATACTTCACAACAAACAAAAACACACCCTTCCAAAAACAAAAACCTTGACGTCCCAAATTTTTTTTCGAATTCAATTAATAATCGACGATTCGAGTTTTTTCATCGACGATTCAATTCTTCAAACTCTAAAAAGATGGCCAAAAAAAAACCAAAACCAAAACTCCTCATTCGTTTGAAGGGGAAATCGATTGAAAAAACAATTTCAAAATCCACCGCAACCGAAAGAGAAATTGTTGAAGAAGAACCGGAAGAACGGAAAAAAAAACGAGGAAGAAATGGCAAGATTGAGAAGGTAAGTTACTTGAATCACCTCTTAGGTAAGTAACTTTTATTATGTTTCGAAGAGTTTTAGGGTGAAAGAACCCAATTTTTCGCACTCACAGTAGAAAACTCGTCAAGCTTGTGCCAACGAGCTTGACGAGTTTGCAGTTTCAGAAAAAAATTAAAGAACACTCGTCAAGGTTATCCCAAAAAGCTTGACGAGAAATCTTCTGCAACTTAGGTGTTTTCCTAAGCATGCAAACTCTCGTCATAGTATTCATCGTTTCCTTGACGATTTGAGCCTTGTGAATTTTTGGAGAAGAAGGGTACACATGAAATCATCAAGTAATGTGTGAAAAGCATGACGAGTTTGGTCCTCTAAAAACATGCTCACTGTCCAAATTTTGCCAAAAATCGGAAAGCTTTTTGGATTAGCTTGACGATATGGTTTTGTATTTCGTTTTCACTCGTCATAGTTAGTGTTATTTTCTTGACGATTCGAACCTTGGGAAAAAATTGGTGGAATAAGGTGAATTCAGGTCGTCAAGATAGGCTGGAATACCTTGACGAATTTGTTCCTCCCAAAACATGCTCACTGTCCCAATTTTAGGAAAACTCGTCATGCTTTTGGGCATCAAACCTTGACGAGAATTTCTGTTTCACTTGTGAATCGTCAAGTATTTCCCAAAAGCTTGACGATTTGCTTCATAAATTTTTAAATCGTCGTAGTATGTTGTATAACCTTGACGAGTTTGATGCTAATAAATGTTTTTAATCTTTGTGTTGTTAGGTTGAAAGAGAAGAAGAAGATAAAACTTCCCCTTAACACTCCCCCATCAATTCCTCGCAGAGAAAAGTATTTGGGAGCGGGAAATTTTCGTGGTCTTACCACACAAGATGTAGCGGCTTTTTCCTCAATGCCGTGTTCCACTCCTTCTGCTATCCCCGAACCCGGTGGCAACCATCATGACGGTGGTGATGATGTTGAACCCGACCAAAATGAACATGGAAATGATGTTGAGGATGAAGGTGACAAGGAAGGTGAAGATGAAGGCACCAAAGAGGGTGAAGAAGATGAAGCCACCAAAGAGGGTGAAGAAGATGAAGCCACCAAAGAGGGTGAAGCAGTTGAACACCCTAAAGATAATGAGAGAAATGGGGATGTCGTTGAGGGCAAGGGAAAGGTGAAGAAGAAACCGAGGGAGAGAGCTGCGCACCTTCCCACACCACACCTCATACTAGAGGGAGGACCTCATGGGTTACCTGCGGATGGTGGAAAAGTTCTCTTTGGTTACAAGGATTCGTGGGCTTGTACCATCTACTCCACCTTGGTAATGTTAATGTCAACTTCTTTTGTGTTTCATTGTGTTGATATCTTAGGTTAGATGTTAATATATCTCATTATGTTTTCATCTTTCAGGATCATAAGAACGCCACACGTCTTCTTAGGCGCCAAACTAATTATTTTAATATGAGGAAGTGGGCTTTTGAAAAGGAATGTGAGGGGGTCAAAAAAATTATTAAAGCTTCTGGTTTGTATGGTGATGTAGAGAATTCGGTTGTGAACTATGACGTAGAGACAGTTTCCGCAATGTGCGAGAGGTATTATCCGGAAAGAGACACCATGCTCTTTACATTCGGGGAGATGGCGATCATTCCCGACGACGCTCAACAGATTCTGAAATTGTCAATTGCCGGGAAGTCCACAGCGATGGGTACACCAAGCAACTCGATTTTTCCAAGCTTGATGAATTGTGCAAGAACTTGTTTGATTGGACTCCTGCGGAAATTGACTATTTCTTCATGAAGAGTCCAACAACAAAAAAAAGGAATAGGGAGATCAACCTTGTGAAATGCTTGATTGTTATTTGTTTTTATGTAATGCATCTTATCTTATTTTGAATAATATTGGTATTCCTTGATTGTTGCTCAAATTATTAACGCTAACTCGTCAAAGGTAATGATAAAGTCCTTTCCGATTTGTAATTTTTCTTTAGTTATCGTCACGCATTTTGCCTAAAACCATTACGATTTTCCTTAAAATTTGGACAGGGACTATTTTTTTGGAGATCCTATATCGTCATGGTATGGTAGGCTAACTTGACGATTTTCGTTTTTTAATTTAGAATTCGTCAAGCTAAACTTAAAAAACAGTACGATTCTGGTCAAAAGCAGTACGATTGTTTATAAAATTTGGTGTTTTCTTGACGATTTAGCATTACGTATGTAATTTTCATGACGATTTTCACAAGAAGGTTCATTTCATTAACATAAAAGGTAGAAAACCACATTACATTTCTAGTAGGAAAAGCACATTACATCATTTCTTTTCTAAAGAACACCACCTAGTACGCGTCGTCGCTAAATTCGTACATAATATAATCGGACATGAACCTTGGAGCACGTTTGTTCAACACTTTCAAACACTTCCCGAACATCCACGCACGTTCATCATTACGAATTTCCCATAGGGCATTGATTCTTTCTTTCTAGAGGTGAATGAGTGACATGTTAGATTAACATATACAAAATTTCGTTAGCAAATTTTAAGAAACTAGATAACTACTCACCTTGAATTTGCGAGAAGATTGAGGGTAGTGTTCGTTAACGATTTCCACAATCTTTTTATACCCGATGATATCCCTTTTGATACGTTCGAAGCGGAAAGCAAGATGTGTCCATTTGCGCCGGTTATAATTGTCGTAGTGTTGTTCTAAGAATTCCTTAACCCTCTTCCAAAACAAAGAGTACATTTCATATGGTCTTTCAATGAATGCCCTAACGAATGATTTGACAAGCTCTACATCCTCGCTCTCTTCCCATACTCCATCACCATATCCGGCCATTTGTCACCTTCAAATGAACAAGAAACTTGTTTTGGTATTTTGGAACAATGAGAAGAAAAGAAGTTTGAGGTAAGTTGTGTTGGAGATGAGTTTCTTTTTATTGAACAAGACCCCAACGGTCAAATTTTTTAAAAATTACAAACTGAGTCGTCACGGTAGTATGTTAAACCATGACGATAAGTTCACAGTTACAGTGTATACATATTTTCTTCAGTGTCGGCACAGTTTAGGCATAATCCATGCCGATTTACCATATAGGTTTAAAACCCCCAAAATGTTGGGACATAAGGGAGCTCACTTCATAAGCACAATTCACAAAACATATTACCCTCTCTAGTATTCAATAAGTGGTTAACAACGATTGCATAATAAGCTAGTAAGCCAAGTCTTCATCATCAAATAACACTCCCTTAACGAACTTAGGAGCTTTTTTCTTTAGCTTTGTATTGTGCTCCTTATACCAGTACTCTCCATCGCCATTACGCTCATCCCAAATGTACACAAATTCTCTGATCTGTAATTAGCACAAATTAATTTAGTGCGCATGTGTATAACTAGTGATGAAATACTATCCCGAAAGCATGTTGAGCTACTCACCACGTCAATCGGCCTATCACCGTCCTCCTGTGTCTCTTGGACCATATTAAGGACTATATAATGCCCACGGATATGCGACTTTATGTGGGCGAATCTATTAGCCAACTGAACCCAATTGCGACGTCTAGTATTCGAGGTGCGTCCTTTGTATATTTGCTTCACTCTCTTCCAAAACATTGAATATTTTTCTTTGGGTCGTTCATGATAGATAGGAATGAAGCTCTTCACAAGATCCATATCCTCATCCGCATCCCATGGGCAATTACTTCTTTTTTGGTTAGCTCCTTTGAAACCGTGGTGATGAATGTGACGGATTATCACTCCATCGTCATCACCAGAGTCCTGCAAACCAAACAATTGTTGGAAATGTAACAGAAAAAATCGTCATAGGTTTGATATCTGCATGACGATTTAGTCATAAGTAGGGTTGTGTCATCATATGTTCTACGACCACCTTGACGAGTTACTGAGTTTTTCAACCAGATTAATGGATTTCTCTTACCCAGAATCGTCAAGATTTTACCTAAAACCTCGATGACTTACCGAAGAAAATAGTACGTTCTCTTTCCCATGCTAAAAACTCGTCAAGGTTATTGCTGCACCATGACGAGTTATCATCTCTGAGTGTGTTTTTACACAGACTCGGCAAGCTCGTCATGTGTTGCGTGACGATTTGATGAATATCTTCAAAGTTTGGACATATTGCTTGACGATTGTTCGTCCTGGGTTTCAATAGTTCTTGCATTCCCATTGATTCAACACACGAAAATGTCATTTTAGAAAGCATACCTCATTGTCTTCATCTGTGGATTCATCATGTGAGTGTTCTTGGTCTTCTTTTCCCTCCATAGGATCTTCATAAGCAAGAGCTTTTCGTTCTTCATCATTTAAAATTCGTGGATCATGCAACATCACCATTTTTATTTCTTTCGTTTGAGGTTGATCTCTACCGTTTGAAGCTTCACCCACATCGATTTGAGTTCCCAAATCACCCATTTTTGATGAAAACTCACCTTTTTCCCTCCCTCCAAAATCTCCTTCTTTTTCTTCACTTCCCTCTCTCTCTCTCAACAATAATAATCATACAAATTTTTATCCTAAACATAATCATTTTTCACTAATTTTCCCTCCAAAATTTTCCTAATCAAATTTAGTTAACATCTAATCATATCATTAATCTCTACTAATCAAGGGTTGTTTTGTATTTAAAAAAATATATTTCATATGGGATGACCTCTTTACTTCATTGTGATCCTATTTTGGATTCGCCTTCGCCCCCATTAAAAACTGGCTCGCCCCCGAATTAGCCAGGTTCTTTTTCAATAATTTCAGTCTTGGTAATAATTTTCGTTTGCCCCAATCTCTCTAGTCTCAGGTATTAATGGATTGCTTACACTCCCTCTTTAAAGATAGTTAGAACCCTGGACATGGAAATCTTGCACGAAATTATTCAATGACAAATGAAGCTTTTTCCAAAGGTAAGCAAACATGAAATTATGATTGATGGTTTTATAAAGTGCGTGTCTTAGCAATCTTAACAAAATCCCAAAGTTGGAGTGGACTCCCTCTGACACAAATTACGAAAATTGAGTAGAAATCTTGGCCCTTGGGGTAGTATCATGAGCCGGTTTACAAACTAAAGTACTTCTTCCGGTTGGGTTATCTTTTTTGTTCAAGGATTTCAAGTCATAAGGTTTTGGTGGAAAAACATTGTTGTGTTGGGGTGTCGTTCACAGTTAAGGACCCCTGCTGTAGGATTTGGCATTCGAAATCACAACTGCGAGTATTACTCAAAATCACAACAGAGGGTATATTCCTTTGTGGCCTAGTGTTAGAGGTGTAAAGTGTGCCATGCCAGCACGTTAATGGCACAGCACAGCACGCTAAAATTTGGGCACAGCACAGCACGGCACGCGACAAAGCACAGCACAGGCACAGCACGCTAGCTTAGTGTGCTGTGCCGTGCTTGACTAATCGGCAGCATGGCACAGCACAGCACGCGGCACGAACAAGCACGCGGCACAGCACAGCACGCGATAAAGCACAGCACAGCACGCGGCACAGCACAGCACAACACGTGGCACGGCTAAGCACGACACAACACGTGTAAAGCACGGCACAGTGCACTACATTACATGTGTATTTCACACAAAAATGAAATCTACCTAGTTATTACCATTATGTTTTTGTTATTTTGATTAAATTTATGACAATACATAATATCTAATTTTATTAAGTGATAAAAAAAATATTTAGAAATGTAATTGATGTTGTAAATGTGTCTATTTGACGTTCATTTGATAGAAAACAAATAACGATACAATTGTTATCACATAAAATTCAACTTATGTTTTTTTTTTTTTGTAAATAAAGTTGTATATTATGCAATATATAATATTAAATATAAAATTTTAATTAATTTTTTCAAAATTTATTATAATTAACTTGATAATTTATAAGATTATAAGTTATTTAAATATTTAAAAAACATTTTTTTAGGATGACGTAAATTTAGTGTGCTAGCACAGCACGGCACGGCACATCACGCTTATTCGTGTGCCATGCCCGTGTGCCATGCCGTGCTTTGCTTTTGACTAAAAAAGCACAGCACGGCACAGCACAGCACGTTAAAATTGTTGGCACAGCACAGCACGGCACATGGCACGTAAAAGCACGCCTTCCTATGCCATGTACCGTGTCTTGCCGGCACGTTTTACACCTCTAACTGGATCATTCAGCTTTTGAAATTGTTAAGGAACAAATTTCTGAAATGGCTGCTTAAAATTTCATGTTTCTCTATCACACGAAAAAACTTCATTTGACATGCAATTGTTTCCAATGTAATTTTCATGTCCAAGATTCTGCAATTTTATTTATATATGATTAGTAAAAAGCACGCGGTTTTGAATTTCTGTGACTAGTTAGATTTGGCAAAAAAAGAAATGTGATTTTTGAAGTATAAAGATTGTAATGGAAAAATTTAAAAATATAGAAAATGTTGTTATAAGTGGAATGTTGGAGGAAACTGATCCAGCCTCCGACTCAGATTCGTTTTAATAGCTGAATTGAATAATTCAAAGTCGTACTGACAAATTATCAGTTGTTTTGGTAACAATTATTCGTAGTAGCAGGTGGGGAGCAACTTATTTAGTAAATAACAAATGAAATGTCTGATTTTGCCCATAGTTATTATTAAAGAATGTGCGTAAAGAAATGGAATAACCACAGGGATGGTAATTAATAATAATCGCAAGGTCATTTTCCAGTCAATATTCATCCATCCCGATCCAAAAGTAAAACTCAGTCGAAGCGAAACAAAATATTGCCTCTGCAAGACAGATAATCCTAAAATAACCGTATCACTATGTATATTGAGACTCGATTGTCATTGGTAGACATATTTTTAGCAAATATATCTAGTTCTTCCTTTTAACATATACTCGTATATGCTATAAAAAAAGTTAGGGTTTGTAGCCGGCAATTCGTATTTTGCAAGTGGAGAAAGCACGGTAAGAAAAGTTTTGTTCGATGTTTTATGTTCTTTGATTGTGGTTTTCTGTATGGCA
>JAJJMA010139356.1:0-19735 GCA_023529015.1 Papaver nudicaule
TAAAACTGACAACTAGCTTGACATACCAACGCTAGTGGGTTTGACCGGACAATGCCCTAACAGACACAAGTGCCACTAATATGTATGAAAATATTGTCTCAAAATTAAAGAAGAATGTGCTTAAAATAACCTTTAAAAGACCATTGCACTAAAATCCACGAACTTGTCAACCGACTCTGACCTGGTCACGCCCTTAGGTTGGCGAACCTAAAAATATAGGTTGGTGAACCTAGTTGCCTAGAAAGACCAAATCTGCCCATAGGTTGGCGAATCTAGTTGCCTAAAAAGTGACTTTTAAGGATTTTGCACTAGATAGGTTGGCGAACCTAGTTTCAAAGGTTGGCGGATCCAAAGTTTAAAAAGCTCAAAGGTTGGGGAACCTAAAAACAAAGGTTGGCAAACCCAAATGCCTAATTGCCCATATATGTTGGCGAACCTAAAAAGAAAGGTTGGTGAACCCATACCCATGAGTCTAGAAGAATTAATCTTCAATTCCAAACTAAGTAAAACTTAGATTGTACTACCTCAATGATGCAATTATAAAATCCTAAAATCCAAAGTTAAATCAAGTAGAACTTGATCATAACTCACAAGATCATTATCGAGATGAATCAAATCTTGGAAAAGATTTTATTCTTCAATTTCACTATAGTCATACTAAAGTCTCGACTATATTCCGGATGATAGAAAAGGTAATAGACATTCATCGAATCAAAGTGATACTAACCTTTAGAGAAGTCCTCGTAGATTCCACGTTTCCGCTCCATCTTCAATCTTCAGGTTCTTCGAACCGAGTCTCAACATCCTAATCTAACCCTAGTCCAAAACTGACTTCAGTAGACTTAAATCAAGTATTGAGTTTTGGTTAACTAACTTTGACAACCAACTTGACATACCAACATCGGTGGGTTCAACCGGACATGTGCCCTAACACTGTTTTACTATTGTTGTAGTTATTGATAATAAATTTTATACTAAGTGCATTTACTTTAACTATGTTAGCTTAAGAGTTTACTCTCATATTAGAACTGAAGTCCAAGTATATAGTAACTCTTTCAGCTTCCCTTTTGATTACTTCCACATCATGAAAACTTTGGCATGGAATGTTTGGGTATGGGTAATAAAACCACTAGGCAGCATCTTAAGGACGACATTTTTAACTACAACCCTAACATAACATCTTGTCAAAACAAAAAATAAAGCCGACAAAACTCATTATTTTCTGCTGCAAATAGGATACCTAAATATAAGTTGTCAAAGTTTAATAGGGAGATCAGGGGTTACTGGTAGAGCAGTGCTCGGTCAAACCTACTAGTGTTGGTATGCCAAGCTAGTTGTCGATTTTATATGTCAAAACACAATTATTGGTATAGTCTACTGAATTTAGATTTCAAAATAGGGATATAGACTAGGTAGTTGAGACCTTGAAGATGAAGACGATGCTTATCACGAAGACATCATATATTCTTTATCGACAAAAGGTTAGTAGGAGTTGTGACTTTATATGGAATTACTTATTACTTATATTCTACTTATTCTATCTTTCAAAATAGTCGGCTACTTTGGTAGTTACTACAGAATATTTAGATGTATGTATTCTTGTCTACATAACCATGAGTTATATTGGTATGCTTTCTAAGTATACTAAGTTTACAAGATACGTATGAGATAGATTCAATATAATTTCCATTGTAATGGTTTGCTTGCAAATCAATGTAGGAGAATGGTGAATCTAAGGAGTAATACTCTAAAGAGAGTATGATGGATTATAGCTCAAGACGTGTCCACGTCTAAGTACTGAAATTGGCCCGCCCAAGTACTTCGATCGGATCCAGTTAAAACCCTAATTTGAGAACAGGCGGTTCGCAAACTGGTTCGTGAACAAGTGCTCCGAGTTTTCCTCAGTGCCTCAGAGTTTTCCTCCTGAGTCCCAAAAGTCATGTTTTGAAAACGTACATGTACGTGAACAAGACAACCGGCTTTTTAGGTGAATATCTTCGGGATATTTACGCGGGTTTAACAGATAACTCCTATATCTCTCAGACAGACTTGATCCTAAACGTGGATATGTTTTCCGGTCTATCTAACGAATCTCAATGGTTCAATAAGATTTCAGTTGTTCACTCTTGTGTTGAAACCTTATCGTGAAGTAGTTTAAGAGCTAAGAAACTGCTTGGTGATAAACTCTAAAAGGTTTCCTCTTGTGATTAAACAGTGATACTTTGTGTGCCAGTAAAATAACGAGCCCGGTTACAGGGTCACTAGATAGCTTGTAGCACATGTAATCTATTGTTTTATTCCGAAGCAACCTATCTTATTGAATGCTATGAATAGAGAACTCCAGAACGAAAACCACAAGCATCAAGAAAACGTAAATTTCTCTGTTGAATTCTATGTAAACTCTTTACACTTTGGTGTAGGCTTGTTGTGGAAGTCGTCCTTTATTAAGTAGCAATTCCTTCATGGGATTTACCAAGCGAGTATAAAGAATTTACTTGAGAGTTGTGAAGCACAAATAGGCGATAACATACCTTTGTGGTAATTATCAGAGTAACCTGTGACCTTTGAAAAAGGAGGGGTACCGAAATACAACCAACTTTTCGTTTGGGCTCGTGAGTCTTATGGTTTGAGTTTGGACGATCTCAAAAATCAATATCCAAACTCTAATAATTGGAGTTGTGATCTTGGGGATCAACTCAACAAAGTTGGGACTTTGGAGTAAACTCTACAGTTATTGAATAACGTACTACTTGGTGCTTTAATTATATAATCAGAGATATAATGCGAAAAGTAAAAGCACACAAGACACCAGAGATTTTTTTAACGAGGAAACTGCCTTGCAGAAAAACCTCGGGACCTCGTCCAGATTGAACACCGCCCAGTACAAACTGACTACAAACACTAGCCTACTATAAGACTTCTGTCTGGGATGTAGCAGAGACCAACTCCAGCCCTCCAAGCGAATTGGCTACTGTCGCACTCCTTACGTCTCTATATCCCCCACAGATCGTCACGCACTTGATTCCCCCAGCTGACGTCCTTTACAGGCCTAGGAGTTGCTTTGACCGATGTCAAAGGCTTGTGTCAGCAATACTGGCTTTGCAACCTAATTGTTGACGTATGATCTAATTCTCCTCTATCAGTTTACCACACACAAGTTGACTTCCTTCGGATGATTAAATCCAGGTCATACGGAAATCTACTTCACAAATCAGGGCTGACAAGAAAACTGAGTAAGCTATGCCCAATTTGTCTCTACCTCAGTTATACACGAAGAATCACTTAAGAAACTTGTATAACTGGAGCTAACTAGGTCTTACAACACCGAGTGCAGCCATGCGTTGCTACCTTTCAACCTTGTGTGTAACGTATCAGTTCTTGAATAGCTGTATAACAGAAGAGACGGACTGTGGAATAGACAAGAACGTGATCAGGTTACCAAGGTTACAGGTTAATCCGATTTCAACCAAATATGGTCTCAATCTCCTACATGTGCTTCCCAACTCTTAAGAGAAGTCTTTTATAGTCGTAGGGAGTTCCCAGAGGAGCTGCAACCTATAGAGGATGACTATACCACAACAAGCATTCACCGAAGTGAAAAGAGTTTACGCTACCTTCCCTAAGGACCTTCACGTATGCTTGATGCTTGCGGTATTTGTCCGTAGACACCTCTATTTATAGCATTCAATAAGATAGGTTGCTTTGGAATAAAGCAATCAATTACTTGTCCCACAAGTTAAGGAAACCCTAAACTTGATAACCAAGTAATAGAGATTAATCTCAATTGGAATTCTTTTTATCATTTATCTGCCAAGTGTTTTGTTAGCTCAAAAACACTTTAAGATAGAATCGAACAGACCAGAGATAATCTTATCTTATTGACTCATTGAGGATCGTTAGATGGAACACAAAAGATATTATGTGATATACAAGTCCATCTAAGAGACAAAGGAGTTTAGAGTTTGACCCAAGTGAAATTCTGAAAGAATATCCACTAAATCCGACACCAGCAAAGTAACCAACATTGGGTTCGCGTCCTAGTTCGCGAAATGTTTAGTCACTTTGGAACTCAGAAGAAATCCGAGTTTCTGGTTTGCGAACCGGTTCGTGAATTGTGCGCCTGTCAGATTTCGTCAAATCTGGATTCCGCTGGAAGTTCTGGGCTGACCAGGACTTAGACGTGTATACGTCCTCAGCTGTAATCCATGGACTCTTTGCTCAAGAGTACTCCTTTAGATTCATTCATATCCAACTAACGATTTGCAAGCAAACCATTGTAATGGACACATGGCACCGAATCTATCTCATTCATTCTTGTACTCACAGTATTTGTGGGAACAAACACTGGTCATGACACAAGGCCACGTTAGAAAAGAATACGATCTCAATCACTATTATCACTACTAAAGTAGTCGACTATATTTCGAAAGAATAGAGAAAGTAAAATAGAAGAATTTCCATAAAGTCATAACTCCTGCTAACCTTTTGTCGATGAAGAATAATTGATGTCTTCTTTGTCTTCAAAGTCTTCGTCTTCAAGGTCTCTACTACTTTGTCTATATCCCAATTCCGAAATCTAAACTCTAGTAGGCTAAATCAAGAATTGAGTTTTGACACCTAAAACTGACAACTAGCTTAACATACCAACGCTAGTGGGTTTGACCGGACGATGTCCTAACAATCTCCCCCTTTGTCAATTTTAGTGACAAAACCAATTTACATATGGATTCAAATAATATACAATGAAGTACTAACCAAATGTATCTCTTGATTTCTTGAATTCTTCAACTTCTCCCTTGAGTCTTGATGTGTTCATTAATTCTTGTTGATGAATCCGTAGTCAGCAGAGTCAACATATCCAGCTCAAACAACCATAAAGGTACGCTTAAGCTTACGTGGGTTAGTATGCTCATCCCACATGTTGTTTGTGCGTAAGAGTAAGAATCTGAGCAAACTTTAAAGTTGGTGTATCAAAACTTTTAAAGTGATTCTACTCATTCTTGATACGAAGCTTCTTCTCAGCTTTAATTACTCCCCCTTACTTGATACTTTGTGAAAAGCACAACAAGTAAGCACATGATGTTCTCCCCCTATGGTTATGCACCTTAATGCACCACAAGAACAAGAACCATATGTATTCTCCCCCTATTTGTCACAAAAATATGACAAAGTAGTTTGAGACTAGGGTTTCATACACCTTATGATAACAGGTGAAGCTAAGTACTCGCATATCAAGTTCAAATATGGTATACTTAGGTAATCTGAACAACAAGATTCCTGAGTTCTCACATTATGGAGAAATATAGATACCCTTTCTCCCAATATTCCACATCCACGCTCCCCAAAAAGATTTGTTATTAAGCGCAAGTTCAAGATAAGAACTCTCCCCCGTGTGGTGTCATTCATTAAAGAACAACTGACAAAGACTAACATGGACAAGAACAATTAAATGTTATCCAGTTTTGCTTTGTTAATAATCTCTTTTCCTTAGCCATTTTTTTCGGAAAAAGAGTTTATGATTTCGAGTTTGGAAAACTTCTAGAAATCATACAACCAAAAGTTTCTTCATCGTGAGAAAAAGCAAAACTTTTGTAAATACGACGTTAATGTTTCCTTTGACATGTGAGTCTCTCTCGAGATTTATGAGACCATGTTTATAATTGGATGTACCAAAGTGTAACATGAAGTCTCTTGTGAATTTTCCTGTATACTTGAACGGTTGATAAATAAAGCATGAGCAACAATGCTGAATTTAAACTTCAAGCAACAAAACATCAAGGAGTATTAAAATTAATACAAACGATGTTCAAGCGGAAATAGTTCACACAACACAAAGCAAGGTTTAACAAAAGCATAAAGAAATGATAAATCACTCCATATCCTCGTCGTCTGATGGAAAGTATATTCATCGACTTTTCTCTGAAGTTCTTCAGCACTCTCAGGGTGGAGTGACTTGGCTAATTCCACGACATCTTCGAGACCCATACATTTGTACCGGAGTTGCTCAATCTTTTGTCGGAGTTGTGCGATGAGGGGATCTTCAGGAGCCATGGCTCTACTGTTATGTCGCATCAATCTCTCAAAAGACACTTTGGTGAAGATGCCTGGACTTTCTCCTTTGATCCGATAGGAGCAATGCCTCTTTCTCGACACAATTTAGTGATGAGACAAGGAAAGCCATAACTTCTGTTCTTACTCTGTGATATCTTGATCATCTGTCTGATGATAAGACCAGGAATATCAATTGCTTTGTCACCCCGAACCAGATGATAAACAAGTTCCACCATATCCCTACTCCACTTGTATCTATTAAGAAACAAAGGAATAAGGTTCTGAGAAGCAAGGATCCCAAATGCCTTCATATGAATTGGAATTCCTTTGATACTTACTTTTTCATCTAGCCATCCAGGATTGTAATCCAGAATACCTTTGATGAGAGTGTCATCGGATGGCCTTTCCCTTGCAGGTTGTGGAAGTATAAAGTCACACAGAGTACTTTGAGTAGCTCTCATTACCATTTCTCGAGTCACAAGAAACGATTGATTTGCTACTATTGTCTTGAAGGTGCAATCTTTCACATTAGGATCATGTATGTTGACATAAAACATTTTAGTCAACATTGGAAAGTTTTCCCTATTCCGTCGTGAACATTCCCCCAAACAATAGGATTCATGAATTCCGTAAGATTTTCATCACCTATATTCGGGTCTAATTTGCTTTCAATGATGATATGACGATCCTCATGGAACTTATCTCTGCTCTTCCTGTTATAGAAGATCCAGCCAGAGACATCCATGACCGGTTCGTGAACCGGTTCAGGAACAAATTCATCAAATTCATCACTTGAACTGCTGGAATTGTTCACACCTTCTCCCACATCAATCACTCTGCTAGAAGAACCCTGATTTCTAGCACTTCTTCTAAACATGCTTTTTAGAAAAGTGAATAGTGTAGAAAACACTTACTTGATGATTTCTCCGAAGACACAAGGAGTTTGGAGAAGAAACTTGTAACCCCTTTGATGATTTCTCAACCCGATCGTTTTGATGCCAAGAAGAGCAAAACGGTCCGCGAACCTTGAAGATCTTCAGCAACAGCAAGGAGTAGCCATTAGAGTTTCTCAAGAACCTTAAAAGATATAAGGTGAAGAGAAGAACTCGAGAAGACCTTATCCAGAAAAATCCGGATCCGGGCGGTTCGGGAACCGGGTCATGGGTTCTGGATAACCAAGATGAAGCGGATAAGTCCTGTGGACAGCTTCTGAACCGGTTTTAGGGATTCCTAGGCTTTTCATGTGCGAAACACATGTGTCTTGGTCAAAGAAGGTCTTTGACTACTTCATAGGACAATTTTTTTAGGACATTTTTCTCTCGCATTTTGACTTTACTAAGATCTACTGGAGCAAGGCTCAACATTTAGAATTAGTTAGTGAGAAATCATTCCATTGATGTCTTTATATCAATCTTAGACAGAATAGACTTGATATTTAGACATAAAACACTTTCGCGTCCCCAATAAAGAATTTCTTTCCAGTTTCTAATTGAAACTGAGGGATTTTGAAATTTATTAATTCTTTCTATTCCAAAATCGAAAGTATTTATCTCAGATGTTAGATAAATTAATATCTTTTTCTCTGAGAAGGGTTTATGAAAGAATTTATAACCCTTGTGCTTTGCCCTTGGAAACCGTGAATAGTTCTGCACAACATGACAGTTTTGGCAAAGCGTATGGATCTGTTTTCCTGCTTAACAAAATGTATAACATCTTGTTTGTGGGGACAGGATTCTACAGATAATTCCTTCTCTTGAGTCACATCAATGTGTAGAACACACATTTGATCATGAATTGTTACATTCATGGGTTCCTCATTGAGAAGGGTGTTGTTAATGACCTGATCTTGACGTTTTTCATAAAAAGACGCTTCAGTCTCTCTAATAAGTCGATCAATATCAATTTCAACACATGCATTTTCCTCTATGACCTTGTTAGTCGATTCAGAGACTCTTCTTCTTTCCTAAGATATGTCTCTAGGTCATGAGAGATATTATCAATCTGTTTTTCAAGATCAACGAAGCCTTGAATAGACTTAATATCTCTGGGAGGAATGCTAAGGAGTTCTCTTGCTGATATGATGAGACCTGGCAGTGGATCATCCGCATCATCATCTCCAGCATCTGTTAGTACGTTACAAGCGTTTGAGCTTTGAACCATTACTCACAAGCCTAGATAAACACAGACAGTTACGTCTTTAATGTGTTCACCTGCTCTGATACCAATTGAAAAAGGAGGGGTACCGAAATACAACCAACTTTTCGTTTGGGCTCGTGAGTCTTATGGTTTGAGTTTGGACGATCTCAAAAATCAATATCCAAACTCTAATAACTGGAGTTGTGATCTTGGGGATCAACTCAACAAAGTTGGGACTTTGGAGTAAACTCTACAATTATTGAATGACGTACTACTTGGTGCTTTAATTATATAATCAGAGATATAATGCGGAAAGTAAAAGCACACAAGACACCAGAGATTTTTTTAACGAGGAAACTGCCTTGCAGAAAAACATCGGGACCTCGTCCAGATTGAACACCGCCCAGTACAAACTGACTACAAACACTAGCCTACTATAAGACTTCGGTCTGGGATGTAGCAGAGACCAAATCAAGCCCTCCAAGTGAATTGGCTACTGTCGCACTCCTTACGTCTCTAGATCCCCTCGTCACGCACTTGATTCCCCCAGCTGACGTCCTTTACAGGCCTAGGAGTTGCTTTGACCGCTGTCAAAGGCTTGTGTCAGCAATACTGGCTTTGCAACCTAATTGTTGACGTATGGTCTAACTGCCCTGTATCAGTTTACCACACACAAGTTGACTTCCTTCGGATGATTAAATCCAGGTCATACGGAAATCTACTTCACAAATCAGGGCTGACAAGCAAACCAAGTACGCTATGCCCAATTTGTCTCTATCTCAGTTATACACGAAGAATCACTTAAGAAACTTGTATAACTGGAGCTAACTAGGTCTTACAACACCGAGTGCAGCCGTGCGTTGCTACCTTTCAACCTTGTGTGTAACGTATCAGTTCTTGAATAGCTGTATAACAGAAGAGACGGACTGTGGAATAGACAAGAACGTGATCAGGTTACCAAGGTTACAGGTTAATCCAATTTCAACCAAATATGGTCTCAATCTCCTACATGTGCTTCCCAACTCTCAAGAGAAGTCTTTTATAGTCGTAGGGAGTTCCCAGAGGAGCTGCAACCTATAGAGGATGACTATACCACAACAAGCATTCACCGAAGTGAAAAGAGTTTACGCTACCTTCCCTAAGGACCTTCACGTATGCTTGATGCTTGCGGTATTTGTCCGTAGACACCTCTATTTATAGCATTCAATAAGATAGCTTTGGAATAAAGCAATCAATTACTTGTCCCACAACTTAAGGAAACCCTAAACTTGATAACCAAGTAATAGAGATTAATCTCAATTGGAATTCTTTTTATCATTTATCTGCCAAGTGTTTTGTTAGCTCAAAAACACTTCAAGATAGAATCCAACAGCAGAGATAATCTTATCTTATTGACTCATTGAGGATCGTTATATGGAACACAAAAGATATTATGTGATACACAAGTCCATCTAAGAGATAAAGGAGTTTAGAGTTTGACCCAAGTGAAATCTGAAAGAATATCCACTAAATCTGACACCAGCAAAGTAACCAACATTGGGTTCGCGTCCTAGTTCGCGAAATGTTCAGTCACTTTGGAACTCAGAAGAAATCCGAGTTTCTGGTTTGCGAACCGGTTCGTGAACCGTGCGCCTGTCAGATTTTGTCAAATCTGGATTCCGCTGGAAGTTCTGGGCTGACCAGGACTTAGACGTGTATACGTCCTCAGCTGTAATCCATGGACTCTTTGCTCAAGAGTACTCCTTTAGAATTCATCCATATCCAACTAACGATTTGCAAGCAAACCATTGTAATGGACACATGGCACCGAATCTATCTCATTCATTCTTGTACTCACAGTATTTGTGGGAACAAACACTGGTCATAACACAAGGCCACGTTAGGCAAGAATACGATCTCAATCGCTATTATCACTACTAAAGTAGTCGACTATATTTCGAAAGAATAGAGAAAGTAGAATAGAAGAATTTCCATTAAGTCATAACTCCTACTAACCTTTTGTCGATGAAGAATAATTGATGTCTTCTTTGTCTTCACAGTCTTCGTCTTCAAGGTCTCTACTACTTTGTCTATATCCCAATTCCGAAATCTAAACTCTAGTAGGCTAAATCAAGAATTGAGTTTTGACACCTAAAACTGACAACTAGCTTGACATACCTACGCTAGTGGGTTTGACCGGACGATGTCCTAACAACCTTTGGTATCTTCAGCTTGTTTTTATCTATTCTACGGTCATTCTCTTCTGCTACAAGGTCATTCAAGAACAGTTAAGCGACAACAAGGCTGAAAGAAGCAACATACGGCTGCACGTTCGTGTTGTAAGACCTAGTTAGCTGCGATTGTGTAAGTTTCTTAAGTGATTCTTTTCACAGTCGAGGTAGA
This sequence comes from Papaver nudicaule, assembly GCA_023529015.1. Classification (NCBI taxonomy): domain Eukaryota; kingdom Viridiplantae; phylum Streptophyta; class Magnoliopsida; order Ranunculales; family Papaveraceae; genus Papaver; species Papaver nudicaule. The sequence continues at coordinate 10,570 of JAJJMA010139356.1, forward strand.
GACAAGTTAGGCATTATTTATTTGATTTATATGTCAGCCCTAACTTGTAAGCAGATTTCCGTATAACCTTGATCATATATAAAAGAAGTCATTTTCGTGTTTTAAACCGTTATATGACAGTTCGAAACACACAGGTATTCTTGTTTAGAAAGCCGAAGTTTACTAAATCCTTTAACAGCGGTTAAAAAAACTCCTAGGCCTGTAAAGGATGTCATCTTGGGGAATCAAGTGCGTAGGGTCTTGCAAGATCCAAGAGATTTAAGGAGTGCGACAGTACCTGATTCGCTTGGAGGGATAGAATCGGTCTCTTCTACATCCAGTCCGAAGTCTGATAGTAGGCCAGTGTTTGTATACAACTTAATACTGTGAGGTGTTCAATCTGGACTAGGTCCTGGGGTTTTTCTGCTGGATTGCGGTTTCCTCGTTAACAAAACTTCTGGTGTCTTGTGTGTTTTATCTTTCTGCATTATGTCTCTGATTATATAATTAAAGCAACACAAGTTGTACGTTATCAACCTGTAGTTAATTCCCAATCTTTTCGAGGGATTCACCAAGACTTATCTTGCGTCGGAATTGATAGTTCACGACCCAACTTAGGTTGCACATATTTGGATATTGATTTTTGAGATCGTCCATATCTTACCATAGACTTACGAACCACCAAAAGTTGGTAGTATTTGGTACTCCTGCTTTTTCAGGTACTGCCCTACTATGGAAAGATGGTCTGGGAGCTCAAATTGTGCACACTACAAAAAACATGTTTCACTTGATATTAAATGCAGGAGTTAAAGAACGTAGTTGGTTTCTTTCATACATGTATGGTTGTACACATAGTGATGATTTTTTTTTTTTTTTGCAGTATCTTTAAGAACAAGGAAAAAAAATATGTCAATGCCATGGGTCATTCTTGGGATCACACTCCATAGTTCTGAATAAATAAGTTTTTCAACTTATCCAACTCCTTCATTCCAGATTGTTCATGACACTATAAATCAGCATGGTTTGAGAGACATTCCTTTTACAGGAACACCCTTTACATGGTCAAATAATAGACTTCCCCACATAGATGTAAGTACAAGGATTGACAGAGCATTAACAAACACAATTTGGTTCAACACATTCAAATATTAGTCATAAATGACCTCCTTCCACATGGATCAGACCATGCACCAATACTTCTCCTCAATCCCCAGAAAAACCTCACATATTTTATAAAGTTTGGTTGTCAAATCCTTCATGGAAATAAGTGATCAATGAAAAGTCAAAATATGAAGACAACTACAATGCATGTACTTCTCTGGTGAACAACCTTAATGGTACTACTGTTGCTTTGAATGACTGGGATCAAAGGGTATTTGGCCATGTCAAAACAGAAATTTTGAAGACTCAAGGAATGTTAATGAAAGCCAAGAATGCGTGAAGGAAATACTTATCTCTCATCAAGATCTGGAAGGTATACTAAATTCTTTGTGAAAATGAGAGATATCAAGGTACACCACCAAATTTTATTCACGAATCTGATAGACACTTAACCCTTGTACAATTACGAGAATTGTGTCACAAGGTCAAACTAGATAGATCTCTTTTCCAAGATCAGAATTCCCACAAGCTATAAAATTCGGTCGTTCACGAACGTGGAACACAATCTCAACAAGACAAGTCTTTTCAGGGTCTGTACTAATAGATTCTAAACTCACAAGGAATTTTATCTAGGTTGAAATTAACACCACTTGCAATACTTTAATTATAAAGATAAACAATATAATGTGGAAATAAAGAAATGCAAGACACCAAAGCTTTTGTTAACGAGGAAACTGCAATCCAGCAGAAAAACCCTGGGACCTAGTCCAGTTTTGAGCACCACACTGTATTAAAAACGCTACAAACACTAGCCTACTATCAGACTTCAGACTCGGATGTAGTTGAGACCGAACTTGCCCTCCAAGCAATTCAGTTGCAGTCGCATACATCTCTTGGACCTCACAAGATCCTACACATTTGATTTCCTTAGCTGTCGCCTTGACACAAAAGAAGTCGCTTCAGTCGCAGTGAAGATTTTAACACGAAACCCACGACTGATAAGCTCGCTAAACATGCTAGGATTAGTATTAATAATCAGGTTTGGTGGCAGTCTCCACCTAATGTTGTAAGTAAGGTTCTGTATCAGGAAAACATCACTAGTATATTTCGTGTTTCCTCAATAAGAAACAAACAAAAAAAGAAAAAGTATAAGATTATGGGCCCGCAGGAAAGAATGAGAGAGAAAGAGAGAGGTGGCGGAAGAGTGGTAGGCGGTGTTGGCGGAATTCCAAAGAAGATAATCCAACTAAAAATAAAGAGTTTTTAGATCTCTATTGAGACTTTTGGAAATAGAGAGTTGATTAAGGTATTGGAGCGTGTGGATGGGGAGGGTCTAGAGGATGAATGGCAATCCCCTCAGAGGTTGTGGTGTGGATTATTGAGCTGCTAAAACTCTGTTACAAAGGGAAGAATCAGGAGGTGAAATATGAAAGGAGAGAAGGTGATACTAATTTTGTGTTCAATCTACAATCAAATAAGGAGGGTGAATACTTTAGATTTGGGAGACACTTGATAGAGGAGGAAGGGAAAAAAGTGAGTATTTGTATAACGGTTGGAGAGAATAAGTGTTGTGGTCTATTTTGGCAGAGGTTATCGACATTTATTTGGAGAAAGCTGGTATGAAGAAAGTGGTGGTGCAAAGATTGCCAACTGATGGTGATTTCCAAAGGAGAGGATAACTGTTAAGGGTAGGATGGAAAGAACTGTGAGAGTACAAATCTCAAATAGATTAAGCTGGTACAAGGTGGCAGTGGAGGTCAAGAAGAAGCTGCATATTCAGAGATTTATAGTCATTGAATCAGCGTATGAGGGATTTATTCAGCTTAGTGAGGAGGGAGGTCTTAAGGTGTGAAAGCTATTGAGATGGCAGGTTTGGGATTGTAAATTTACTCTCTCGTTGTGGGATGGAGTTCAGAGGTGCACGAAATCAAAGAAGGAGGCAAGAAGAGGAAGTGGTGGTGAAGGAGAATGAGAGAAAGCCAAAGAAGAAAGGGAAGGAAAGGAATGCTAAAAAGTCATTTTCTTTGCAGTTTAGCAAAATTGAGGAATCGTATCAACGGTTCAAAATTAGAGGACTTGATCAATCTTTTTGGTCATCCAAAGTCACTGAAAAGATTGGAAACGAGATGTCTTTGGGTGAATTTTCAAGACTACAGAGACATTACGTTTGAAAGGATCATATTTTTTCAGGATTGTTGTTTCTGATAATCTCAACCAGGTACCGGCGTGCTGATATTGGAGGTAGCGAAGAAGAAGGTGGTGATGATGGTGGAGTGGGATCCTAAATATGTGGAGGAAATTAAGCTAACTGAGCTAGAGTATACCGAGGAGTTGAAGCTGTTTGATGATCGAATTTTGGAAAAATTTGAAATTCAAAATTCTGTTGACAAAAGTTTGTTGGCGCGGAATCAGGATTTAGTTTTGGAGAGTCCAGCTGGGTCTGAGTCGGCTGAGAAGGTGGAGGTGGCGGCTGAGGTGGAAGACCTAGTGGATAGTGGATCCGGTACATGGGTACTTATACCTAAGAAGGGCTTTAAACCAATCCCAATTTCTGGTCAACTGGTTATTTTAGGTCAAAATTCGACGGAGTTTTCTAATGAAACAAAAATTAGGGATTCACAAAATTCTCATTCTAATACTGGTGAGTCAGAGGATATGATGATGGAGATGGGGGAGCATAGCAATGCAGAGGTGGTGGAGATTAATCTTCTTTCAGAGATTGAAAATAAAGTAGTCACAAAGCTTGGTGATGTGCAACTATCTCATACTAAGAGTATGGAGAGAGTAATGGAAGTTGTTGAACTGATGTTGATGCATTGCTTGGCATATGGTAAAATGTGTGAGGGTGACCAAGAGGCTCTAAAGTCAGTGGTGATGAAGAAAGTTTTGAAGTATAAGGAAAGGTTTCAGAAGATTAATGCAGAGAAAATGAAGTGGCTAGATTGAGAATGGAGGAGGAATGGATGAATGAGTTGGTGGTGACTGAGGCAACACCCTTGATGATGGTGGAGGGTTCACAAGTATCAACTGAAGTAGTTAATGGATCTGAAGATCATTAGCTGGAATATTAGAGGGCTTAATGCCTTTGAGAAGATAAATGCACTTAAAAACTTGATAGCTTCTCAAAGGTGTTACATTCTTTTGGTGCAGGAAACAAAGATGTTGAAAGTTAATGCTTGGTTGGTGAAGCAATTGTGGTATGATGGAGATTTTGATTTTGATTTTTTGCCATCTACTGGATCAATGGGGAATAGTGGTGGTTTATTATCTATCAGGAACACTACTAAAATCGAAAAAGAGGATGTGAGAATGGGGATTAGCAATTTAACTGTGGTTTTAGCCTCGTTGATTTCTAAACAGAAGTAGGCTTTATGCAATGTCTATTCACCATGTGGGTATGATGAAAGGCCAATATTTTGGAGGGATGTTGAAGTTGCTAGAGAATAGTGGGAAGGTCCTCTCTATATTGCAGGGGATATGAATGTAGTTAAAGGAGAGGAAGAAAGGAATTGGGGTGATGGAGATAGTAGGAACGATGCATTTTTGAATGATTTCATACAAAATAATCAGATGGTGGACTTACCATTGGTTGTAGGTGCTTATACTTGGTCTGACATGCAGTCTAATCCAACATTATGCAGGTTTTTAATTAAAACAAAGCATTGCGATGGTCCCTGCGGATGCTAACGCAATGTGATTTCTGCCCAGTGCTCTGAATGTCAAAGTGAAGAAATTCAACCAAGCGCGGGTAAACGGCGGGAGTAACTATGACTCTCTTAAGGTAGCCAAATGCCTCGTCATCTAATTAGTGATTTGGACTTGTTATTTCCAGAGGCTATCCAAATTGCACTTACAAGAGTAATATCAGATCACAAGCCATTATTACTCATGACAAAACCAAAAATACAGTATAAACCTTACTTCAAGTTAAAATGGGTGGATTTTGCACAAAGATTTTTTGAAGAAGATACAAGAATGGTGGGTGGCAATGGAATATAATGGTGCTGCTAGTTTTGTCTTTTTCAAGAAGCTGCAGAATCTAAAGTATTTCTTGAAGAATTAGAGCTGGCAGGAATTTGGTAGTGTAAAAAGAGAGAAGGCGGTGCTATGTGAAAAAATAAATATGTTGGATCAGATGGAGGAAACACAAGCATTATCAGAGGAGATTTTTGAGGAAAGGATGGGATGTTTGATGAAGTTGAGAAGCATTGAAGCTCAAGAATCTAGAAAATGGCATAGTAGAGCCAAATGGATCGAATTTAGATGGGGAGACTCAAATACAACATACTTCCATAGAAAAGCAAGTGCAAGAAGGAAGAGAAACACTATCATGAAGTTGGAGATAGATGGGGAGGAGTGTTTTGATCAGAAAAGCCTTAAGATGGAGATGAGAAATTATTATTCAAATTTGTTTGTTGAGCATAATGAGGTTTCACTTTCAATGGAGAATTTGCATTTTTCCAGTTTTGGAGGATGGTGATAAGGAAGATATGGAGAAGGAATTCAGTGAAGAGGGTGTGTTTTCAGTTATAAAGAATTTTGGTGCAAATAGTCACCAGGCCCAGATGGATTTTCTATTGAGTTCTATAAGGTTTGTTGGCACATCATTAAATATGATTTCATGAATTTGATGAAGGAGTTTTATAGGTATGGCACTTGAAATTGGAGGATTAATTGTTCTTTTTTATCTTTAATTCTTAAGAAGGTGGATTCTTGCACTGCTAAGGATTAACAGGCCTTTGAGTTTGTTGGGGAGTGCTTATAAGTTTCTTTCTAAAGTTTTGGCTAACAGGTTGAAGTTGGTAATGCCTAAACTAGTGTCACAGTTTCAAGGTGCCTTTGTGAAGGAGAAACAGATTTTAGATGGAGTGTTGATTGCAAGTGAATGCATTGATAGTAGAATTAAGAAGAAGAAGCCTGGATTGATGTGTAAAATTGATATGGAAAAAGCATTTGACAATGTCAAATGGAAAACACTGTTTAAAATTTTGGAGAATCATGGATTTGGCATAAGGTAGATTTCATGGATTGAATGGTGCATTACTTCATCTAATATATATGTGTTGGTGAATGGGAGTTCAATTGAGATCTTTAAGCCAACTAAAGGAATAAGGCAGGGATGCTCTTTGTCCCTTTTTCTGTTTCTTTTGATGGTGGAGGTGTTATCCAAGCTAATTGTTGATGCAACAAGAAGGGGACAGCTTACAGGCTCTAAGGTGGTGGAAGATGGAGACATGATAACTCATTTACAGTTTGCTGATGACACAATTTTATTTGTGGATGCAACTGTAAGTGAGGTAAGGAAGCTACTACTAATTTTATGTACTTTTGAATTGCTTACAGGGATGAAGCTTAATTTGGAGAAAAGTACAATGATTGGTATTGAAGATGATGGAGTGGTGCATGATTTGGCTTTGGAGTTAGGATGCAAAGTGGAAAAACTGCCAATAAAGTACCTTGGTTTGCCATTGGGAGCTACATCTAGATGTATAAGTGTCTGGGATGATGTGCTGCAAAGAATGGAGAAGAATTTAGCAAGTTGGAAGAAGAAAATTTTGAAGGCAGATTGGTGCTTATAAAGAGTTGCTTAGCTAGTCTGCCATTGTACTATCTGTCTCTCATTAAGACGCCAGTACATATGGAGGACAAGATGATTAAGCTAATGAGAAGATTTTTTTGGGATTCAGATGAGGAAAAGAGGAAGATGTGTTGGGTCAGCTGCGTGAAGATATGTAAGCCAAAAAAATTTGGGGGTTTGGGTGTCAAGAATCTAAAGTGCACAAGTAGAGCTCTTAAGGCTAAATGGTCTTGGAGATATGCCAGGGAGAGGAATGCATTGTGCAGGAGAATAGTACAACAAAAATTTCATAACAACAAAGAAGTGTACTTGCCTACAGATGATGACAGTGCAGAAGGGAGAAGTGTTTGGAAAAATATAGTGCAATCAACTAAGTTCTTAAAGGAGTACATCGTGTCAGTGGTGAAGAGTGGAAAATCAACTAGGTTTTGGCTGGATAAGTGGTCTAATGGGGGTGCATTGAAAGATAGATATCCTGCAATTTTTGTTGTATGTAGTCAGAAGCAAGCTTCTATTACGCATATGGTGGTGGATGAGAGATTACAATGTCAAACAAGAAGAGGATTATATGAAAATGAACAACTTCAATGGAATTTATTATGTAATGAACTGGGTAATGTTCATGGTTTGACAGAGGAGGAAGATACAGTGGATATTTTGGGTGAATTCACTGTGAGGAAATGTTATGAGAAGCAGCTGGAAGACAGTGTATTGTGATTTTGAGAGACTTACATGGAGGAAAGGTATTCCAGCAAAGGTGAGTTTCATGTTGTGGGCTAACTTTCATAATTCATTGCCTACCTTAACTATGCGAAGACACAGACAAATAAATGTGGAAAATGTAACATGTTTTAAGTGTAAAAAGAAGAGGAAACTGGAGACCATTTGCTTCTAACTTGTCAGACAACATTCGAGGTTTGGTCACATTTTTTGAAGGCTTTCAAGGTTAGTTGGGTGGCTCCAGAAACTGTAAAACAACAGATGGAGGCTTGGAAATGTAATTTTCAAACTGGTAAAAGCAGGGAGATATGGTGGAAGGTGGGACATGCAATTATGTGGCATTTATGGTTAGAAAGGAATAGAAGAAGGCACACTAGTAGAGCTACGGAGGTGGAGGAGCTTGTTATGTTGATCAAGCAAACGATGGTTTTGTGCTTTATAGATACTGATGTTTTTAAGTTTATGTTTGTGAACCAAGTTTTGTTTCAACGGGAATCAGTTATTCATATGTGAACTATGATTGTTAGTTGTTCCTAGGCTATTTGTACAGTTTTCCTCTTAATACAGTAGAACCTCTATATAAGATAAGAATACTCTATATAGGAATAACCTCCATATAAGAATAAAATTTTCTGATCCTGACTTGGGCCAGTTATATTTAAGAATAAACTCCATATTGGAATAAGTCATAATTTTTTCCGGTCCCGTCTTAAGTAACCTACCTCCATATAAGAATAATTGACACTATAATATAAATAATATAGGTCTTGTCGTACATTAAAATTTAAAATGTAGAGGTGTGTGTAACCATTTTGTAAGATCTTTTAGATTCATAGTGGATTCGATGTTTTTTGTTTCACAATTGAGTACAAATAACTTCACTCGTATAGTTTTGCTTATCAGTTTTTTAAGTAATTGTTGAGTTTTGTGCAACTAAACAAAAATGGATCAGTATTTGTATTACTTAGGTACATTTTTGTGGGTTCCCATGAATACGTATGTATATTTTTAGGTATAGATGTAGCAAAAAATGATTGAGCTTTCCAAGGTAGACCTCCATATATATTTTTTTCATGGTCCCGAAGATATTCTTACATAGAGGTTCTACTGTATAACTTTTGTCATTTCGAAAAAAGATTATGGGCCCGCAACAGATGTCACTGTAGTACAGTGGTAAAGTCATTGGTCGATGACACCAACGATCTGAGTTCGAAACTCGTCTGCATTGGGGTAGGGGATTTTTCTTTATTCCTTTGCCTAGCTACCCGGGCTTGTAGGTAGTGGACTTCGGTCCATCTTTAATATAACCTTTGAAATTCCAAAAAAAGAAATTATGGGCCCGCAAGGCCAAAATAAATCGAGTCCCGAGTGCGAAAATTTGCCAAATTTGTAAGTCAATGGCTTCGTGTTTGAGACCTTCAATCTCCTCCACATTTGCTGCTTCTTCTTCTACTTGTTACAGAAAACCTATTTCATTCTCACCATCATCTTTCTTAAAATTCCCAAAAATGGATTCTCACTCAAATCTCTCCATTGCATCTTCTTCACCGTCATTTTCATCATCAGTGGATGGAAAGAAGAACCCTAATAGAAAGCTTCCGATTCTGCTCTTTGATGTTATGGATACCATTGTTCGTGACCCTTTTTACCATGATATTCCTGCTTTCTTCAGGTACTGTGAAATCCTTTCTATATTTGTTAGGATAAGTTTGGTGGTAGTTTGGATTCCACTCAGTTCACTTCATTTTCTTTAATTCACTTATACTTGAGATTGTTGTTGTAGAATGA
>JAJJMA010139366.1:0-13028 GCA_023529015.1 Papaver nudicaule
AACAAGTAGAGTGCACGTGCTTTGCACGTCGACAACACTATTTTTTCTTTACGGTTACACTATTTAAGCAACATAATTAAATGTAGGTGTTTACAATTTACCTTCAAAGATGACTAACTTTGAGAGTGATATGAATAAATTAAAAAAAATAAGAATTTGATTTTGTTATTTATGCTCGTTGCGTAGATAATTCAAAGAGCTTTACAAATATATAAAATTTTAAAAAATCCGCAATGTAGTTTGAAAGATATTAAGATTTTAAATAATTATCTTCATTTTTATAAAAATGGTAATTTCGTAAATAACTTATAATTTGCTATTTATTTCGAAGTCCTTATAAAAATTAAATATTACTCCGCCACCCTCCTTCGATCCAACGGTTGAAATTCTCAGAATTTGTAAATCTGACGGCGCTCATGAAATGTTCACACACCAAAATTGATGTGCGCAACACCAATTTTTGGCGGAAGTCCACCTGATCTGACGGTTGAGATTTAAATTTGGTTGATCCTATGGCTTTGAAGGGTGAGGTTTGATGATTGTGTTATTCACCTTAAAGAGGGGGGGAGATATATATACATCCAAACAACACAAAAAAATTATACTAAAACTTCTTTGATATTAAGGCCGAGAAAATTTTCATAAAAAGATTCCTCTTACAATTATCTATAATATAAAACACATCGAAGACAAGTTGGCCTAGACAAACGGGCCGTTGCGATCTCGCCATGTGTGAGATCTAAGGGTTGTGGTTTACTGGATCCTTCATCTCCCATTAAACCCCTTAAATGGTTATTGGCCCACTGTTTTTACCTGTAAAAACAATGTACCGTCTCTGGGTACTTTCGTAGTGTTCGAGATCAAAGTCGAACAAGACGAGCCTAAACCAAGTCAATGGACATTCACGTCTTGCTTCGGTCACAGAGAGGATAAAGGCTAGTCTAGGGAGGGAAACATCAAAGAAACTTGAGATCAGGTTGAGGATGTGTTTTGGGTGTAAGAGTTCAAGATCTCCGTCGTGAAGTCGACTAGAAATCTCCAAGGCTAGAACTGTGTTGGATTTCTCACGCGTGTTTACTTCTGAGACTCTGGTTCATTCAGGTGCTCTGAATGCATGGTTGTTTCTGGAAAGATGTTCTGCCTTGGAAGATAGAGGAGGCCTCCATTTATAGTTTTGAACTCACCCTGATCTCTCGATAGAGAAGGTGGAAGTCGTGGAAGAGTGGGGGAGTGGAGGACATGAGTTGGTTTCTGTAACTGCCTGAGTTGTGTAGAACATGTCCACTCGCGCCATCTTCTCGTAACCGTCCACTATCTCTATCAGTTTCTTTCAACTGCCGTAGACCGCCAGACCAATACCCCTAAAGTTATCCCCCCATGTGATGTTTTGATGTCTCGAGTGATACGCGGATATTGCGTAGTTGAGTTGAGTAGGGTAGAGTCGTATGACTAATTGTCGCGACCAACATGAGTGTAGTGCCTCCGGGACACGAGTATAGGAGTGCATAGCACCATGGCCCAGGGGGGCTACGACTTTGGCCTTTGGCCAAGGCCAACTTTCAAAGCGCCTTGCGCTAGTTCCATCATAGTGGTGCCATGGCTCATGGCGCCACGGCCTTGGTCTTTGGCCAAGGCCAATTTCCGCTAGTTCCATTACAGTGGCGCCATGGCTTATGGCGCCACAGCCCAAGGCCAACTTGTTGTGGCGCCATGGCTTATGGCGCCGAGGCCAACTCGTTTGTGGCCATATTTTGTGGCACGGCCTTGGCCTTTGGCCAAGGCCAAGTAGGTTTGTGGCGTCCTTGCGCCATGGCCTTGGCCTCTTGGCCAAGGCTAATTTCTTGTAAATCCATGGTGGCCCATGGTTCAGGTTGCCATGCTATGTGGCGTTATGGCTTTGGCATCTGGCCAAGCTCGACTTTGGGGCAACCTGTGCCTTAGTCGTGGTGTGTGTGCTTATGCTACAACACACTTGAAGTCATGGCGTGTTTGCATCAAGACTCGCATGTTGAGTTGTATTAAGAGGAAATCCATGAGGATACGTCTCTTTTAACTCTTCAGCGTGTACCATTGAGCGATCTGGTTCTGATATCGAGACTATGTCGGCATGAAGCAGATCAATGGGTTTAATATGTTGGTGAGAGTATCAGTACTGCACTATGATATCATCCTCTCCACCGGAGTTATAATAGAGAACCCATAGAGAGTTTATCCCACTCATGGAATGGGTTGCACTCTGAGCTATAAAGATGAGCCTGAATAGGCAATTGCCTTTAATAAGGCGTGGTTTCGAGAGTGTTTTGACAATCTTGTCCCTCTCTTATTTTTCACCATCTACAGAAAGTCCCCTGGTTAGTGTGGAACAGTAATGTTTCATACTAAGCATTCGGATGGTGATGGCAACCTCAATCGTTCCGAGGTTTTCTATTCAACACTAGCACAGGGTCTCCTGGAATAAACTAAAAGTAAATTCATATGTAAGTATGTACACGTTGCTAAACGGGGATTTCTGGTTAACGGGATGACAATGATCCCGAGGATCGGGGCATTCTAGGTGTAGCTCCTACAGGCCTCGCAGGCCTATCCTCTGGTCGATACTCGGCTCAACTTGACAAAGGAGCTCTTAGGGTTTCTAAACCCATATGGATGCGAGATCACACTTTCGTGTTGTCGATGGTGTTATTCATTTTTTCTTCAAGTTATTCGTGGCGCCATAGGTTTCATGGGCCACGACCTTTGTGGCGCCACGAGCTCTTGCGGCGCTGTGACTTTTCTAGAGAAGGGGACACTATGCTTAGTGAGGTCCCCAGTGTCATGCATGTGAATACATACATAGGCTAGGTCTTAGCCAAGAAAATGAAATCAAGGGAAAGGTTTTACCCGTTTTAGCAGAGAACTTTCCTCCTTCTTGTCGTGATCAAGTCCTTGTTTCTCTTTGATCATCTCCACATGGAGAATGGTTATGCAATTAGCTAATTTCCTGAGCAGCGCCTTTGGTGCAAGCTTGGATGGTGTACTTTCCAGCAAGACGCGTCCATTGGTGTTCAGAATTGAATCCGTAGTGTAGAGTGAGGTGGAGCACCGATGCTTTACGGGACAATGACCAATCCAGTGGTAACCGACAGCAGCAGTTGGTAGAGAGATACCAGGGGAGTCGATCGTTTTCTTTTTTCTTAGTGTGGATCTGAGCGTCTTCTGTTTTGGTGTAGAGGATGTGTCGTCTCGTCTCAGTATCCCCTTCACAGAGACTCCACCCAAATCATGACGATTGCGCCAAGTCTCCAGTCGTTGAGGAGGGTGTTGGAGTCGAAATAGGCGAACTACTTGATGAAGATGTTTACCTCGCCGTCTTTACTGAGTAGTGAAGTTCTAGAAGGACGTTGGTGCTATGAGGTGTTTCTCCAGACTTGGTAGCGTCGTGGACGTTGGCCCTATGAGCTTTGCACCATAGTCTATTCGTTGTAAACTCCGACAGTTCGCGTCTTGCATGTCTCCTGATGTTTGCGTCATATATCTTGACTCACTGGTTGTATCATCACGAAATTTTTACACATGGTAGTAGACATCCAGGGAAGTATTGTGTCCTAAAATCTCTTTGAGGATCCTCGTAGATTTTCTGCAGTACTCGACGTGGTCTTGCACATGATTCCTGATTGCGCGTCTCGCGTGTGCTATAGTGTTTGTGTCGTATCTCCCAATTCCCTTGCTGGATTGGTACGAAATTTTAGTATGTGTTGGGAGACATACATATAAAGATTGTGTCCAAAAATCTTTCCAAAATCCCTTGTGGATTTATCAAACCGGTGGGTTCTTCGCGACAGAAGTTGCTGGCGCAGGAAATTCTGACAGCTCTTCTTTTCCCCAATGTTCACGCCATATTTCTCAAACCACATGGAGTTATTGTATGAAATTTTACCACAAAGTTGTAGACATTAAACGGAGTTTGTGTATAAGTTTTACCCAAGAACTCTTCACGAGCTTTCTGCAACAACTGTTTTGGTTTCGTATGTAAGTTCTGTCCACTTACTTCGGTGTGCTGTAATGTTGGCGCCATATCTCTTGATCCACGGATTGGATTGCCACGAAATTTTTACACATAACATTATACACCTGTAGGAAGATGTTGTCTAAAATTCACCTTCATATCTCTTACTGATCTTCCGCGTTGCTCGTTTTCGTGAAGGTTGTCGTACATCGAACTTGGTATGTAGCCGTGAGCATGTCTTTGTTTGTCTCCAGAGTAGGTTTGCTCCATGAAGACCCATAATAAAATAACTTCCCCACAATATGGTTTACCGTACTTGGTTGGTAGCTCTAACGTTGAGGTTGTAGGCAATAGTGTTGATTAGAGTTCTTCTCTTGAGTCTCTCTTCCTTCGAGAGATCTGTAGCGGGTAGTCCCATGTTGTATGGGCATCTCTAGTCGAGTAGGCTCTTCCCATGCTGATGAAGCGCTTTGGTAGAGACAAGGGAGCGTCTGTTGTGCTTCACGTTTCCCTTTGGGTCGTGGCAGCCGGTATTGCTATCGGTACTTGGTTGAGTGAAGAACGGTGGTGGCGAGGGGTCCTCAGCTATGTTTTCTGATATCTTATCAACGTCTCTCATTGGTTTCGCCTTTTCTCGTGCATACACATGTGTATTGGCCTTTCGAAGATGAGTAGGCAGAGCGTTCTCTCTAGTTGTTGAGAATCATCGGGTCGGGGTAATCCGGTTGTTCCATCCTTATTCAGACGTCTAATAGTGCCAATACTTCGTCGAAGATGATGAGTCTGGGAATCCTGTATAGGCTTCAGTCCTCGTACTCTCCACGGTTGTTGTTGCATATCTGCATCTTGTGCTTGAGTCACATTCTTGTTCAGGACCCTTCGAGTTGTAGTGTGTCAATACCCTATTATCTGGTTTGCTAACGGGTCTCCTGTTATCACGAGCCTCTTCAATCTTTACTGCTTGGATCTTTCTCTAACAAGACAGGGACGGTTGTGGTTGATCACCCTGCGGCTTCGACAGTTTGAAGTCTGAACTTCCTCCAGTGAGGAGCATCCCATGAGAGAGGGGTCTTTTGGATAGGGAGGTTGGTGTGGACGAGATAGAGATGCGCCTCCTCCTCTTGGTTCTCCAGGGGGTTTCTCTCGATCGAGTAGCAGAGTTGGATTGTTGGACATGCACTAGTGGAATAAGGCCTGATTAGCACAATCGCCCCATTCAAATATATCACAGTCGTGGTTTGTAACATTGAGAGCTTAGCCATTAACTGTGTTATCACAAAAAAAAAAAATGGTAAACCCATCAACCTATCCCCCAACTGTACTACTGCTACAGTTAGAAGATAAGTTTTCCTTTCTTTCTTTTTTTCACGCAACAACACAAAACTTGGCTCACTTTCTTTTTATTATTACAAAAAAAACTCGTTTCTCTCTCTCTCTCTACTTTGTTCTCGCCCTTACTCGCTTCCTCCTCCTCTCACAAACCTTACAAAAGGCTCTCTTCGGATCAATCTTATAGTAGTTTATGAGGTACAAATCAGGAACCCTAATTTATCTTTCATTTTCTTGATTTCATCTGTGTGTTGATGTGTTTTTATGGGATTTGCAAAATGAAACCCTAATTTTTTTTGTTATTCTTTCTTGGCACAAATCAATAATACTATTGGATTTCGTCTTTGATCTGTTCCATTTGATTGTTTTGTTGTACTGATTTCTTTGTATTCTTAGTTGTTTTTTTTTAATCTAGGGTTTTCGATTTTTTGATTGGATTTTAAAGTTGTTACTGGTGTAAAGATGAAGTATCTGCATTACCAACTCTTTGGGATTCTCTCCCTGCTATGGCCGTTGTCGGTGGTCAGGTATACATAAACATCCTCCTCGATCTTGTATCGATCTATATGTATTTAGATTAGTTTTGATTTGATTTGAATAGTTCGATTTAGGTTTTACTTTTATATACAGATTTTGTTGCAATTTGTGTAGAGTTCTGGGAAATTGATGTTTGAACTTGTTTAGTTATTGTTTTTTTATGTGATTTTGGAATGATTTTTATGAAAATGTGGTGGTGATTTGTAGGGATTGCCACTAGGAGACCGCTTGTGTTACAGTTACATAAGATTGATGAAAGAAGAGAGTATTCAGAGTTTATGCATTTTCCGCGAAAGCGATTCACTGATTTCGGTAAGTTATTGTTGGAAGATTTTAGTGAATCTTGGATTACTAGATCTCTGAATACATTTGGTGACTGCTGTTAGTTTTTTTTGTTTACTTATGAGCATGGTATTGAATCGTATAGATGTCACAAATGACTATAAAATGTGATACATCTGTTCCTTTCTCTTCTTTTGTAGCTGTTGCGTCTGTGGTCATCTCTAACATTGTTTATTGAACCTTGACAGTTGTGAATTTGACCCTGATCGATCATCCTTGGTTGACAAAAGTTGTGATTGGTACGTTTTGTTCAATATGCACTCATGCGGCGACACGGTGCAAGGTATTTGTTCTTGATGCTTACCTTGGTTATTCTAGTGTTATGTAATGCTTGAGCTCGTAGTGTTTTTCCACTAACATCTATCTTGTTTAGGATCTTGGCGTTACTGCATCGCATATCAAGCTTTCGTGCTACTGGAGGTAACAAAACTAAGACCAATCTCTTGATATCCAGTATATGCATTGAGAGCCTTTGTTCGTTCTGGGATGAGAATATATTTGTTAACTATGTTTAGGTTGTGGCAACTGGCAACATGGCATAATAATAATATAAGTAGTTGTTCTTAATGTTTTCATTTTTTATTGTCTATGGCGTTATGATTTATATATCAGTATACTGAAATTAGGATTAGGTTTTGTAATGGGATTTCTGATGATACGTTTTTGTTCTGGTTTGTAGCTTACTTCAACTCTGGTAGTTACAACACTGAATTACCTTCTCTTGCTTAATCTTGTGGGGCTTGAATGGACCTTCCTATCATAAGTTAGTACTACTAAAACTCAATTACCTTGTTTGTGTGTCTCTTAATTTGTTGTTGAATTTTGTTTGTGTTAGTTTCTTTAACCTAAACAGGCAAGTAGAGAAAATTACATTTTGAAGCCAACATTGTCTGGTCATTCAGGTAATGGAAGGTATCAAAATTCTGCAGGTTGCATATGGGTTCGATCATACTGTTGGTGGGTAATTAGTAACTTCAAGTTGGGCACAACTAAAGAGACTAGCCAAGGGTATGATAGCTTCCGCTTCTCTCTCCCTGCATCTTTTTTGGCATTTCGCCAGCTAGGCATTACTGATTCCTATGAAATGCATACTTGTTTTCTCACCACTTAAAACAGATGGGAGAAATAACAAAGAAAAACTTTCTTGTATTGAGCCCAGACAGGATTTTCACTTTGGTGCTTAATCGTACATATTGCTAGTTGTTTGTAGTCGGAGACCCCATTATATCTACATGACTCTCTCACTGCCGAGTTGGTACAAAATTTGACCATGATTTGTTCTCTTGACTGGATTATTTTTCAGGAGCAAACATGACCTTGTAACCTTATTGTATATTCCAGTTCATTCGTCAAAATAGAAAGCAGGTAACAAACTTGAGTTTGGATCAGTGAGTTCTATTTTTGGTAGTCATATTATTTCTTGTTGGGACTTATATCTCCTTCATTACAGCATCAGGGAAATTCGTGAAGTTCAACGCTGGGTTGAGCGTGACTCGCCCTGACCTGTTGGCTTTGTAAGTCATTTCTTTCACCTCGTCTGTTTTCCCTTATTTTTGTTTTGTTTCTATTGTACGTCAAGAAGCCTTCTCGTGGTGTCAAATCAACACCTTTTCCAGTTTTATTTTTAAGTTACTTTTTACTTTCTAATTAAGACAACTGCACATTTGGTTGTCATGGAAATGCTTGGACTGTTTAATAATGGTTGCTGCCTGCAAAAATTCATATCCCTGGTTGCTAAAATGGTGTTGTTTGTTGATGATTTGCGGAATTGGCTCAATACAATTGAAATATTCTTTACATGCTAGAACTTTGTGAAATGAGAATACTTGTATGGGCATAAGGGACCGAGCAAACTTGTATCAGTGAATCAGTAATGTGGATGTGTAGTATTAAATTTGAAAATTCATACTTAGTGGCTCAGTGTTGAGATATACATATTGATGCTGAGAAAAGATGTTAGGTAATTGAGATTGTTGTAGTGCATTGTTGCTCCACTATGTTTGCTCTTTGTTCTCCACTATGTTTGCTCTTCGTTTACTTATTTTAATCACTTCTTCGTGTCAACAGGAAACAAGCTAAATATAGTTGGAGACCTTCAAAAGCTTGCTAGAGGATAAAGCATATGATATGGGAAGGTCAAGTTCAGGTTGTTGTAGCGTTTTTCTTTTAGGTGTTTACATGTATAACAATATAGGTTGTGCATAGTTTTGTTTGGACGTTTTGAACCTATTTTTTGGATGAATTCTGCTGTAAGTTGTAATTTCAATCAATGAAATTCAAGTGGTTGTTGAAATTATGAAAATCAGGTGGTTTAAATGAATCAGAATTTTTATAATGGTGTTTCTGGATTCAACTGAATCAGAATCATTCACCTCACTCAGATCCGTTAACTGAGTCAGAATCACTGAATCAGGAATCAGATCTGTTGATTGAAGGTTTTTTTTTTTAACATAGAAATGAAGTGAAAGGACAGTTTCTGACTGCCCTTTAAAAGGACAGAAATAAACTGTACTATCTCTAGTTCAAATACTAACTGTGCTTTAGAAATAGCACAAAAAAGTTAGCACAGTTGGGAGTACAGTTAAAAACTGTACTATAAACGAAAATAGTACAGTTTCTGGCTAAGCTAAAACGGACGATTTCCACTAGTGATGCTTGTGTTCAGGTTTGTCTTGAGAGTCCAAACCCTGGAGCTGGCTGGCTGCAGTGGTAACTCTGGAAGTCCCCATGTCTCGTCGTCATTATATTAGTGATGATGGAGTTGTCCGTACCTTCAGTGTTTGTTGGTAAGTCCTTTGTTGCCATGGGTACTACAAACTTTATTTACCCTTTTCTAATAGTTGTAGCGCCGTGACTTGTGGCGCCATTACTTGTGGTGTCGTAGCTTGTGTTGTGATCCGCTTCGACCCATACTGTCACCTGAAGTTTCCAAAGCGAGCTTGAAGTCGTATGCTCTGGGTGTGTCACCTCTGTAGCTGGACTCTTCCTCTTATTCCTTTCGGTGATGGTACTCGCGTAAGGTAAGTTGTTGTTGTACTGCTCGTTGATGAGGTTGATGGCGTCGTTGGTATTACAAGCCTCTTCGCTTCTTAGGGGTTTGGCCCTCTCCGGTAGCGCTGGTGCAGGCGAGGCAAGTCTTTTGCAGTTTCATGGAGGGCTCAGTAGACAAGGATCATTTCGCAGAGCTCCAATGCCGGGCAAGGTTGTCGTACTAAGTGAAGGCTCTGCCAGTGGGGCTCCGGGAATTTTCTGAGTCTCAGCACTCGGTGGTGTCGATGCTCCCCTCTTGGGGAAAGGGGCCCTTTACACCCTGTGTGGGCACGTTTGTCGGTGCTAGTGAACTGGTGTCGTCTCCTCCTCTGGGCTCTGGAGTGGTCTATTCAAATCGTCTTTTGCGGCATATCCGAGTTGTGGCTCTCTCCATGTTGAGGTTCTGCTTAAGTAGAGATCATCTCGTCATCCTAGACGTGGATCGCCGCGGTGTTCGTACTAGTAGCAGACCTGGGAGTTCCTTTGGCTTGTGAACTTGTTGACGGTTTCGCGGTTAGAGTTTCGAGATGAGCCGAGACTTCAACTTGGGTCTTGATACATCTTTTCGGAAGATCGTCTCGACACTTGGCTAGTTCCTCCAAGGTTGGCATCCTTGGCACTTCCTCTTCCTTTAGGGTGGCAGCATATGCAACTGCGTTCTCCTCCGCCTTTTGTTTGAGGTTGAACAGTTCTACATATTCTTTGAAGTCTGGGATGGTCTCTAAGACTTCAGGCGGTATGTCGTAGGAGATGATTTCGCCTTCTCCTCGGATCTTAACGTTGCACGGCTTGTCACGTACAGTTCCAGATTCCTGAAGGGCTTTGATGAAGATTCTTATAGCTATGCCGATGTCTACTGCGGGTTTTCCTCTCGAGTGCCTCTCCTCGTGGCGAGTCCCCAGTGACTCGGTGAACGTGGGTTATCATTTAAAAGAGGGGTGTATGAAGTACTTTCTTGGTCGAGGGGGTCCTTATTGACTTCCCTTGGGTTCTGCAGGCATGACTACTGCCTTTGCGATGCTGCTCTTTTGTACAAACTGCTCCATGAACTCCGGAGGAAGTGTCTCCTGGTTGTTGTAGGTCCACGGGCGTCCCAACACCATGTCTCTCTCGACGACTCCTTTAACAATGTGAAACTCCGCTACGGTTGGGATCGTGGCGATTTTGACGGGAAGGTCGATCCACCCGTAAGTGCGTACTTCGACCCCGTCAGGACCTTTGATGATGGCAGGGGCATGGATGTCTCTGCCGCGAGGGATGTTAGCGTCTCTGAGAGCCTTGGCTGAGATGATGTGAACATGTCTTTCCGCTGTGGTTTCGAGAGACAGAGAGTCTCGCATAGTTGGTACATTATCTCCTCCACTCTCTTGTTCACCGGCTCCTCAGGGAAGGTGAACGCTCGAACGGGTAAGGGATCTTGGTATACTCCTTCGTTTCCTAGGTGCAATTCCCCGGACTCCACCTTGGCTGGGCTTGCTACCTCTTCGGCTGTAGGAGGCTGTCGTATCGGAGGGAGTTCGATTGCCCTGGATCCAAGTGCCTAGCAAATCTAGTATCTCCTCCATGGGAAACGGGTAGTCTGGTATATCTAGCTTTTTGCCTCCGTATCTCCGGTTGCTGCGACCCTCCTTGGTTCACGTTCTTGTTCGGGTCCCCGGAGCTGAATTAGTGCGTTTTGGATGTTTCTCTTCCGTGGCAGGGCCTTTACTCCGTACTTCATGTGGGTATGGTGGTCGGTGTGGATAGGTAGTGCCACCTCTCTTTCTCGATTTCGTAGTAGCTTTTCCAAGTCGTCTGCCGTGACGTAGCGGGATGGTTGTCCTTCTCTTTGGCGAGACTCTTCTGGAGCAGGAGGTGTTTCATCACCATGGATGTGGATGACGGACGAGTAGGCACCTGTAGCGGCTGCCTCTGGGGTTTCCCCTGGTTGGATTCGACAACTTCGAGGTTAGAGCTTTGAGACAACCCAGGATCCCTAGTTGCGTGTTGAACATCTTGTCTTGGTTTTCCGCGAGGACATTGTCGTTTGGCCAACTC
The DNA here is from genome assembly GCA_023529015.1 of Papaver nudicaule. Lineage (NCBI taxonomy): Eukaryota > Viridiplantae > Streptophyta > Magnoliopsida > Ranunculales > Papaveraceae > Papaver > Papaver nudicaule. Next base: position 11,261 of record JAJJMA010139366.1, read on the forward strand.
ATCCATAGTTAATGCTCCTGACACTCCTTTTCCTTTCTTGGTGGTAGCGCCGACCTTAGCCTTGGAGGAAGGGTTCTTCTCAGAGGTGTGGGTTTGAGTGTTAAGAGTTATTGGGGTGACGGGTATAGCCGAGATGATAGGTATTGAAGGGGAAGCATCTTGGGTAACAGGTACATTGGGCGTATTGCTGGATGCAGGTGGATTGGTAGGTGCTCCGTTGGAGGCTACAGCACCGTCAGTTGAAGAGTTGGGGTTTTTGGTATCTGATCCCGACCTAAGTTCAACCATCTTTGAGCAAGTTTCTCTGGAACCGAGAGAATGATCTCCCACTGTGGTCGCCAATTGTTTTTACCTGTAAAAACAATGTACCGTCTCTGGGTACTTTCTTAGTGTTCGAGATCAAAGTCGAACAAGACGAGCCTAAACCAAGTCAATGGCCGTTCACGTCTTGCTTCGGTCACAGAGAGGATAGAGGTTGGTCTAGGGAGGGAAACAGCGAAGAAACTTGAGATCAGGTTGAAGATATGTGTTTTGGGTGTAAGAGTTCAAGATCTCCGTCGTGAAGTCGACTAGAAATCTCCAAGGCAAGAAATGTGTTAGATTTCTCTGGCGTGTTTACTTCTGAGACTCTGGTTCATTCAGGTGTTCTGAATGCATGGTTGTTTCTGGAAAGATGTTCTGCCTTGGAAGATAGAGGAGGCTTCTATTTATAGTTTTGAACTCACCCTGATCTCTCGATAGAGAAGGTGGAAGTTGTTGAAGAGTGGGGGAGTGGAGGACATGAGTTGGTTTCTGTAACTGCCTGAGTTGTGTAGAACATGTCCACTCGCGCCATCTTCCCGTAACCGTCCACTATCTCCATCAGTTTCTTTCAACTGTCGTAGACCGCCAGACCAATACCCCTAAAGTTATCCCCCCATGTGATGTTTTGATGTCTCGAGTGATACGCGAATATTGCGTAGTTGAGTTGAGTAGGGTAGAGTCGTATGACTAATTGTCGCGAACAACATGAGTGTAGTGCCTCCGGGACACGAGTATAGGAGTGCATAGCACCATGGCCCAGGGGGCTACGACTTTGGCCTTTGGCCAAGTCCAACTTTCAAAGCGCCTTGCGCTAGTTCCATCATAGTGGCGCCATGGCTCATGGCGCCACGTCCTTGGTCTTTGGCCAATGCCAACTTTCGCTAGTTCCATTACAGTGGCGCCATGGCTTATGGCGCCACGGCCCAAGGCCAACTTGTTGTGGCGCCATGGCTCATGGCGCTACGGCCTTGGCCTCTGGCCAAGGCCAACTCGTTTGTTGCCATATTCTATGGCACGGCCTTGGCCTTTGGCCAAGGCCAAGTAGGTTTGTGGCGTCCTTGCGCCATGGCCTTGGCCTCTTGGCCAAGGCTAATTTCTTGTGAATCCATGGTGGCCCATGGTTCAGGGTGCCATGCTATGTGGCGTTATGGCTTTGGCATCTGGCCAAGGTCAACTTTGGGGCAACCTTTGCCTTAGTCGTGGTGTGTGTTCTTATGATACAACACACTTGAAGTCATGGCGTGTTTATCCATGGTATGCTAGACCATCCTGAACTTGGGATTAGGTCTGCTTAAGCCTGCTTAGGCTGTTGTATGCCTCTCAGAGAGCTCTGGACCGGCCTGGAGCTTCAATGTTCCTGAGGTTTGCATCAAGACTCGCATGTTGAGTCGTATTAAGAGGAAATCCATGAGGATACGTCTCTGTTAACTCTTCACCGTGTACCATTGAGCGATCTGGTTCTGAT
>JAJJMA010139379.1:0-11863 GCA_023529015.1 Papaver nudicaule
ACAGTTATTTGGGACAAGGTAACACCAACTTTTTTACAGCAAATTTTGTTTAATGACCGCACAGGTGTTACAACACCAAGAGTTGTACCTATCCGTCTGTCGAACTATTAATAATACAGTAAATAATAGCCTTATCTTCAAAAAAAAAAAAAATTGGGAGACTTACATACCCAAAAATTCACGTGCATAAGGAATGGTGGCAAACTGGATGTTTACCTTGCTTATCACGCTCGAGCTTATTTCACATGAAGTGAAAAAAGAAAACTACATTTCTTCACACGCCATTGGGGAGATATTTTCATTAAAAAAAAAACTACGCTTAAGGATCATAAACTTTAACTTGCAGTTACAATTTTGCTTTCCCTGCACCAGTAGAAACGATTGCCTTCCTGTCAACATAGCCAATATCAATTGGATGGCACCTGGGTTGCACGGACACGCCTAATTTAGCGCCGTGTTCGCGTCAGACTCGCGTTAACTCTTGGACGCACGAGTCTATGCGTCAGACACATCACTGACATTGCATGTATATATCACAAATGATTTAATATGAATGTGTGTTAATAATTCCATAATTTTCAATACAAAAGTTTTTTTTTTTTCATAAAAGAGGATAACCTCAGTAGATATATTGATAACACCAATTAAGAAAATTGGAAACCTTACAAAGATATTCAAAGAACACAGTACAATGCATGTTATAGTGTCTCCACCAATTCTTGCCTATCAATTCTATCTTTCCAAATCTTAAACCAATTTCAAGTGACCTGCTCTCTCTCGAGATAAAGTACCACAAATCTTGGGCCAAACCGATTTTGAAAACAAAATCAATTTGCATCAAAGCACAGGGCAATGACTGAAAATACAATCCAAAGATTCTCTGAACATGTAAATAACATGAACCAGAGTTTTTAGTTTTTGATTGCCTAATGCAATCAGGGTGACAATGACCCACGTAACGGTAACTATGATGCTGACGGTGACGGTGACGGTGACGGTGACGGCGATGCTGCCGGTGCCGGTGATGCTGACGGTGCCGGTGACGGAAACTTCTGAAAATTGTTTTTGGAGTTCTGGATCGGGCAGAATCAGGCTGACAGCAGCTTGAAAATTGCTGATAGTTGCCGGAGTAGATGTGATACCATCATCCCTAACACAACATAGACCCTGTAAAAGATATGATTTAGTTAAAGCCCTATACCAATAGCCGGACAGACCATTTAGTAAAGGAAGAACAAGATCTAAACTAAAACTCCCGAAACCGCAATCTAGATGAACATAAAACGAAATATAAATCACCACAGTAGGTAAAGAACATGGTGAGAAGACTGAAAACGAGACAGATCTGCCCAGATCTGCTCCATATGGAGCCGATCTGAGCAGCAAATAGGTGGCCGGAGATGGGGTTTTCGTTACAGAGAAATGGAGAGAAAAGTTATAATACAAAAGTTATTATACCCATATGTATGCTCCTTCATTTATTGTATTTAGATTTGAGGAAGGATCCGTGGACATTCTTAGATGGACATTATCTTACACTTTCAGCTTCATTTTCTCTATAAAATTCAAACGCCAATGAATTTGAAGTTAGTATTTTGGTGATATGTTCCTCTTGTAAGGCTCTACAATCCTACTAAAAATGAGCACAAACCGAGATAGCAAACTTTACTATCAACCGATATTAATTTCAACCGTTAATTTTCAACGGTTGAGTTTCAAAGTGGTGGATGCTGGTGTTATACGTCTCGGTTTGTGCTCATTTTTGGTAGGATTGTAGAGCCTTACAAGAGGAACGTATCACCAAAATACTAGCTTCAAATTCATTGGCGTTTGAATTTTATAGAGAAAATGGAGTTGAAAGTGTAAGATAATGTCTATCTAAGAATGTCCACGGATTCTCCCTCTTTAGATTTATCAACAATTTAGTAATGTTATTAAGACATCAAATTCATAATATCTAGTATGAAATATCATTGATTTCATAACGTTTTCCCGTCCTATTGATTTTGACAACTTGCCGCGTCCGCGTCCGTGTCGTGTCCGCATCACCACGTCCGTGTCAGTGCATCCCAGGATGGCACACTTTTTATTATTATTATTTTTATCTTTCTTTCTTTATTTTAATTAATAAAGCTTAACATATAATATGTTCAAATGGGTTTGACTTGAGCTTGAATTATATCGATATTTTTTTTCTTCAATAAATGTAATTTACAAGTGAAAACAATAACGGTAGACCAATTTGGATGGCCAGATCCATTGTTAGTGGTAATGGTACACCCTTTCAGATCTAGGGTGTGGATGGATAATATATCATGATCGATAAAATCCACTGACGTTGATATGTCAAGTTGGTTGTCAAAGTTAGATGCCAAAACACAATAACTGGTTTAGTCTACTAAAGTCGGTTACAAACTAGATCTAAACCAGCAATATGAGAATCGTTAGAGCATGGATCGATTGAACCCGCTATGCGTGGATATGTCAAGTTTATCATGATCTATTAAACCCACTGGCGCTGGTATGTCAAGTCGGTTGCTAAAGTTAGATGCCAAAACTCAATACTTGGTTTACTTTACTAAAGTTGGTTTCGGATTAGATCCAGCAGTATGAAAATCATTAGAGCATGGCTCAGTTGAACCCACTAAGCGTGAGAATGTTAAGTTTATTATGATTAATTAAACCCACTGATTTCAACTGTCAAGTCGATTGTCAAAATTACATACCAAAACTCAATACTTTGTTTAGTCTACTAAGATAGGTTTCAGACCAAATCTATGAGAATCGATAGAGCATGTCTTGGTTGAACCCATTAAGCGTGAATGTGTCAAGTTTATCATGATCGATTAAACCCACTGACGTTGGTATGTCAAGTCAGTTGTCAAAGTTAGATGTCAAAACTCAATACTTGGTTTAGTCTACTTAAAAAGGAGGGGGATATCAAGGTACACCACCAGCTTTTGAATTCGTGAACCTAGTTTATTATGTTACTTGAACGATCTCACAAATAAATATTCAAGAAACAACCCGAGTACAGTTCTTTGTTCAAGAACCGAATCCTGATAAGAACAAGTTCTTGTAGATCTCGATAGAGATGGATTCACTCAAGGGTTTGAATCAACAAACTTGCAATATAAATCAGAGACAATATAAGCCGAAGTTAAAAGTAATGCAAGACACCAGAAGTTTAGTTAACGAGGAAACCGCAACCAGCAGAAATCCCAGAGACCCCGTCCAGATTTGAATACACACAGTATTAAGCGAATACAGAGGCTAGTATACTACCAAATTTCAGACTTAATTAACTCTCCAAGCAACACAGCTACCGTTGTGCCCCTACGTCTCTAGACTCCGGCAGAAGCCTACGCACTTGATTCCCCTAGATGACGTCCATTACAGGCCTAGGGGTTACTCCACAGTCCTTTGTGAAGACTAGCGGTACCCTGCCTCTAACAGGACGCCTGGTTGTACTCGACCGTCTTTCAACAAAGAATATGATATGTGATTTCCATTAGACTTAAAGTCAAGGTTAATGGAAATCAGATTTACTGATTAGGGATTATTGATCTAGCCTAAACAGTTTTACCTCGTAATGCGTGATGAACTTGATATTAAACTTTGTTCGTGAATTGCATTATGGATCTTCTAAGACTTATAACACCGAGTGCAGCCGTACAAAGATTCTATCAAATCTTTGGTCTTTATTGATTGAATTGACCGCAAAAAAAATAATCGACTTAAGATACAAGATCATGAATATTAATTCTGACATGTGCTTCACGATCCTTAAATAAAGTCTTTCAAATATTCGTAGTCCAAGAAAAAGAACTTTGAGATGACGACCAGCCTTTATGCAAGGATACACAAATATGTAGATGATTGGTTTGTATCTTGCAGGAGGTCATCTATTTATATCATCGTCAAGGCAGGCTTTGCTTTAAAGTTAAGCAACCTTGAGTAGGGCTCGAGCAAGTTTCCGAACTTAGAAAAGTCCATAGGCTTACTTTGTGATCCAAACTCAATCTTATTCTAACCCGTTGGTGAAAACCTAAGAGCCGTGAGAAGACTCACCTTGATCAAATAGAAGGATGGCAATGTCTTAGCAAGTAAACCATGCTAGGGTCCATGTAAATATACACGAACGTGAAAGACTATTGTGGACAAGAGCTCCACAGGCCTTAGTAAGAACGAGTTTGGAAATCCTTTCAAATAAGGTAAAAACTCCAAAAAGAAGTTTTTGTCCATGGCTTATATGAACGCGTTCATGTAGAAGTTTCCAAGTTCTGGAGTTTTCCTGAACTTATATGAAGGTGTTCATGAGAAATTGTTGAGTTCAGGAATTTCTCTTCCAGCGTATGAACGAGTTCATGAACGCGTAGGTTGTTCGGATGTGATTCGAGAACTATCTCTATTTCCACATTTTTCCTATGCATTGGTCACTAGGTAAACCTAAGTGCCAAGAAAACTAGTCTTTGATCCTTCGAGATCACTATAAACAATATCGTATAATTTAATTGGTAGAATTGGTAAATCGAAATGAAAAGGAAAATCCTTTCCAACTTTTCAAATGAGGACGATAGATATCAAGTGTGTAAGCTCTGGTTTTCATCTTCAATGGTCTTCATCTCGAACTCCTAAGTTATCATAGTCCGAAATGATATTGTAGACTTAATCAAGGATTTTTGTCATCTAAACTTGACAAGTGATTTGAGATAGCAACGCCAGTGGGTTCAACCGAGCTATGCTCTAACAATCTCCATCATTGTCACTTTTAGTGACAAAAGCAATCTTACATATGGATTCAATAAGTGAAATCTTTTAGCTCTAACTATAAACAGACTTGATTTCTTATAATCTCAAACGTCTTCAGATATGATTGTGTGTTCTTGCAAGTGAATATTATAGTAGCAGATAATAACTCAAAGGTCACCACACATTTTGGTTCTAGAACGACATCGTCCAACAAGAGTTGTTATTCAATTGAATAGTATACAAACGTGTAAGCATATGGCACTGATGCTTAAAGATACTACACAATATGATAGGTTATCCCCCTTAATCAATACACTAACTTTCGCTTAGATATGACAAGCTCATCGATTTTACTCCCCCTATGACAATGCCGAAAAGATTTCTCTTTTGTATGACATATGTCGTAGTAGTTAAACGAAGATTTCTCCCCTGAAACTACTAAGATTTCTTGCCCCTTTTATCATAAAATTTAGACAAAAGACAAAGAAAATAGGTATCCTCGTAAAATAGCGTAAATCAATGTTGACAAAGGTAAACATACCTGATTTGAGAGATTAAAGGCGCAATTCCTTTGCAAGTTCCACAACCGCACACCCGAAAAAGATATTACCATGAAGCACAAGTTCATTAAGAACTCTCCCCTATTATGTGTCATTCCCTAAAGAACAACGCGACGACCTTCCCAAGTAAGGTTTTTCGAAAAACCTAGGGAAGAAAAACATATATTATGTTTTTCTTCCCTAGCCAGTTACGAATGTAGGAATTCAAGGCTTAATCGTCCATATTCTCTTATTCAATCCAGACATAGAGTTACGAAAAACCATCACCTTTAGAGAAAATATAGGGTTCCCCTTCTTAGCAAGTTACGACATAAGAATGAAAAGTACAATGGTTTATCTAGCGGAGTCCAAAATTGTAGCCTATGAGGGACCTCCTTATCAAAATCATCTCCTCTTATTAGAGTCTGAAGCATGGATTTTGATAATTCTACATGGACAGCTTTACCCGAACAGGTGTGATGGATAAAAATAACAAGTTCACGTCTGTTTGCAATACATTCACAAGGATAATCAATAAAGATCAAGTATTTCAATCATCAATCAAAATTTTAAATAAATAACTCTATGAATTGATGAAAAGAAAACATCTTTTAAAAGTAGCAGTAGTAGAGACAATATATAGTTGCTACATAGCATAATTGTTTACCGAACCCATAAAGATAAGATTTAAATCTTTATAAAATGAGTTAAATTATGTAACATCCCTATGACTCACTCACATTGTAAGTAGCTCAGTATCGTCCATCTCTTTCTCAAGACCCATATGATTACCAATCAATTCCACTTGCTTTTGAATGCAAAAGACATTCCACTTCAAATTTCGTTGTCCCTCGAGAACTTGACGAAGAAGGTTATTGTTAGAAGTGCCTTGAACCATGGATGACGCAGAAGATGCGAGAGTATGTTTCTTGATGTTGGTTTCAATCTTTTGAATGAAAGTGTTCGTAAGAGGCTTTGGATTACCCAAATTATCATCAAGAAGTCCTTCATGATAAAACTCACAAATTCTAGAGATTAAACAAGGAAAGCCAAGGCACTTGTTCAACGATGTCATATCTAGCATTTGGAGTAATATCATTCCACATATGTCTATGGTACTCTTGTTTTCCAAGAGAAAATACAAAATTCGGTAAACTCTTTGATTCCAAAAAACATGAGTACATGTGGAAGGAAAAATGTTAGCAATGCCAATCTTACTAAAGGCTTTTAAGGATATAGACAAATCCTTTGTTGGAAACCGGTTAGTATCCCATACAACAACCTTTTGAACAAGGTTCTTAGAGATGTCTTCCATTGTAGGACAGTCTTGTTCATAAGCAGGGACGCGAATGTTTACCATGGGTAAGTTGGTGATAGAGCAAAGAACACGACGATCAACACTTATGATAGTTTCACTTATGATGGTTTTGAATTTCCAAGTGTATGGATTTATGTCATGTATATTGGCATAAAATAATTTGACCAATTTTTCACTACCACTTCCTAGAGCATCAAATATGTTTCCCTAATTGTACGCGTTCATGAATTTTGTGAATTCTTCACATGAGGTCTTCACATACTTCCTCTCCATGATAATTTTCCTTGAAGAGATTTCATGATAGTCATTGCTACATATTTCATCATAGATTTAAAATCCAACCCTAGAATCGTAGAAGTATGGTGATTTACCTTTCTTCCCTTTTGAGGAATTCTTCGTAGATCTAGACATGTTGCAAAAATTGAGACAAGAGAGAGATAGAATCACTTACTTGATCAAGAACCTCACTTAAGGATGCCAATTCTTCAAGAAATTGTATGATGAACAATCACGAGTTATGAGTTCTGAAACCTAGGGTTTGTTCGGGAACGACTTTAGACATAAGTCTCTATTGAAGTTTGCGACATTGTATATATAAGCACCTTTTGGGCCTGGTCAGTTTCGGAACAAGCCCAAAGGACTTTTGTAGTTATGCACTCTTATTAGGCAACACAAATTTTTCTAAAATAAATCTTTAAAGCATATTGTGAACCGAGAAAATTAATGTTCCTCCATAATACTTAGTGACAATTCCAATATTTTAATTTGCAATTTTATCCTTTGTATAGTCACTTATGTTTTTTATATCAACGTTATGATACATAACATAATCTTCTGAGCACATATCTAGATATCCCCATGGATCCTGGTCTCGACTCTTGTCTTACGAGTCAGAGGCAGGGAGAATTCTATGATTGGTTCAAGAAGTGTTGATATCAACTTCAAGTCATTATATTTTGGAATTTTATGAATGTGGTAGCATCCAGCCTTTTCTAAAAATAAAAATTTAACGCTCACTGCGATACCAGGAGACCCAATAGTGGATGTTATAAGACAATTGTAACAATCCATACTGTCACGAACCATCAGAACAAGAATTACATAATTCTTGTACGTGAAAACATTTCTTTGGAACATAATGCTCAACAACTTAAGAGATGAATCATTATTGTCTTATATTTAGATAAAGGAACATTGCAGTACATTAAAGAAGGACTTTTCATAGTACTAGGATTCCACAAAATAATTTGGAAAAATATGTTTTCTTTTAAGATAAATTAGAAGGAAAAGTCTGTACTTGTCTTCATAGATATATATCATCCTTTTATCTTCGAAGAGCAGAAAAAAATTTAAGATGTATATCAACTTCTAACTAAAGAAATTTGGCACAATCACGTTTGCGCTCGCACATCACATCTTTGTAAAGTTCATCCTCAATTTTGTGGATATTAGGTCCAAAAGGATTTACTTGACCAGAGAATTGACTTATCTCATCACTGTAATAGCTCAAACTATCTTCAATGGGGACACGAATAGTGCACTCCTTTCTAAGATGATCATTCCTTGCACTCTTGAAACAGCGTTTCTGGGATGAGGATGGTTTCTTTTTACAAATTCCAATACAGTTCCCAACAAGAATTTCTAGTTGGTTTTGTATAATCTCCAGATGATGATCGAGTAGATCATGTATATTCTTTTCCAATTCAAGATGGAGATGAAATAACCTATGGTAGTATCGTCCAGAATAACTGATCAAACAATAAAAATTGTGAAACCAATCAAAGACGTTCTAGTATGTAGAATAGATTTTCACGAACAATTTTTCTAAAAGACATTTCATACTTCTAGACAGAATCAAACACAGACAGTTACGTCTTTCAGGTGTTTGCCCGCTCTGATACCAATTGAAAAGGAGGGGATACCAAGGTACAACACCAACTTTTGAATTCATAAACCTAGTTGATTAGGTTACTTGAACGAACTCACAAATCAATATTAAAGCAACCTGAGTACAGTTCTTTGTTCAAGAACCAAATCCTGACAATAACAAGTCCTTGTAGATCTCGATAACATGGATTCACTCAAGGGTTTGAATCAAAAAACTTACAATACTTTAATTATATAGATCAGAGAAAATATAATGCGGAAGGTAAAATTAATGCAAGACACCAGAAGTTTTGTTAACGAGGAAACCGCAACAAGCAAAAAACCTCAGGACCTAGACCATATTCGAACACATACAATATCAAGCGAATACATACGCTAGCCTACTATCATACTTTGGACTGGAATGTATCGAGACTGAATTAACCCTCCAAGCAACTCAGCTACAGTTGTGCCCCTACGTCTCTTGACTCCCGCGGAAGCCTACGCACTTGATTCCCCTAGCTGACTTCCTTTACAGTCCTAGGAGTTTCTCAACAGTCCTTCGTGAAGACTAGCGCTACCCTACCTCTAACAGGACGCCTGGTTGTAATCGATTGTCTTTCAACAAAGAATACGATAGGTGATTTCCTTTAGACTTAAAGTCAAGATTAATGGAAATCGATTTACTGGCTTATTGATCTAGCCTAAAAAATTTACCTCGTAATGCATGATGAACTTGATATTAAACCTAGTTCGTGAATTGCGTTATGGAGCTTCTAGGACTTATAACACCGAGTACAGCCGTACAAATATTCTATCAAATCTTTGTTCTTTATTGATTGAGCTGACCGCAACAAAACAATAGACCTAAGATACATGATCAGAAATATTAATTCCGACATGTGCTTCACGATCCTCAAGAGAAGTCTTTCAAATAGTCGTAGTCCAAGAAAAAGGACTTCGAAATGACGACCAACCTTTATGCAAGCATACATAGATGTTTGGACGATTGGTTTGTATCTAGCAGGAGGTCATCTATTTATATTGATCATCAAGGGAGGATTTTCTTTAATGTTAAGCAACCTTGAGTATGGCTCAAGCAAGTTTCCGAACTTAGAAATGTCCATAGGCTTGCTTTGAGATCCAACTCAATCTTCTTCTAACCCGTTGGTGAAAACCTAAGAACCATTAGAAGACTCGCCTTGATGAAATCGAAGGATGGCAGTGGCTTAGCAAGTAAACCATGTTATAGGGTCCATGTAAATATACACGAACGTGAAAGACTATTGTGGACAAGAGCTCCATGGGCCTTAATAAGAACGAGTTTGGAAATCCGTTCAAATAAGGTAAAAACTCAAAAAAGAAGTTTTTGTTCATGGCTTATATGAACGCGTTCATGTAGCAGTTTCCGAGTTCAGGATCTTTCCTGAACTTATATGAACGCGTTCATGAGAAACTGCTGAGTTCAGGAATCCCTTCCAGCGTATGAACGCATAGGTTGTTCATGTGTAATTCAAGAACTAGCTCTATTCCCACATTGTTCCTTTGCATTAGTCACTACGTAAACCTAAGTGCCAAGAGAACTAGTATTTGATCCTTAGAGATCACTATAAACAATATCATAGACTATTTAATTGATATAACTGGTAAATCGAAATCAAAAGGAAAATCCTTCTAACCTTTCAAATGAGGACGATAGATATCAAGTGTGTAAGCTCCGGTCTTCATCTTCAATGGTCTTCGTCTCGAATACCTAAGTTATCCTAGTCTGAAATGATATTGTAGACTTAATCAAGGATTGTGTTTTTGTCATCTAGACTTGACAACTGACTTGAGATAGCAACGCAGTGCGTTCAACCGAGATATGCTCTAATACTACTAAAGTCGGTTTCGGACTAGATTTATACTAGCAATATGAGAATCGTTAGAGCATAGCTCGGTTGTACCTACTAATCATGGGTTATCAAGTTTATCATGATTGGTTAAACCCACTTACGTTGGTATGTCAAGTTGTTTGTTAAAGTTAGATGCCAAAACTCAATACTTGGTTTAGTCTACTAAAGTCGATTTCAGAATAGATCTAAACCAACAATATGAGAATCATTAGAGCATGGCTCGGTTGAACCCACTAAGTGTGGGTATGTTGAGTTTATCATGAACAATTAAACCTAATGATGTTGGTATGTCAAGTCGGTTGTTAATGTTAGATGCCAAAACTCAATACTTGGTTTAGTCTACTAAAGTCGGTTTCAGACTAGATATAAACCTCGTGAAAGCATGGCTCGGTTGAACCCATTAAGCGTGGGTTTGTCAAGTTTAATAGTCAAAACTCGTTTCACTTGTGCTCGTTTACTAAAGGCATACTTTGTTAGGTTAGACTTAGGATGTAAAGATAGCTGGTATGATCTGGAAGACTAACAGAAGACAAAAAAAATTGAATAATTAAGACAGTATGATTCATACAAAGATTAGTAATCTAGAAAATACGAATCTGACTTATCTTGTGCTTTGTACTGCAAAACTATACTTACTTAAATGTTTGCTGATTTAGTAAAGCGACTTGATCACTTGTTGATCAAGTGGTGTAAGGAATGCTCCTTTGTAGCTTGCTATGTTATTGAAGTTGTATATATGACCTTAACACTTGGAGTTTTTTTTTCTCTTAAATTCCATAGTATTTACAATCATCCTAAGAGTTTCCCCACAGTCCGTCATGAAGACTATCGCTACCCGTCCTCCAGCCGGACGACTATATTCCTTCTAGGACCCTTCAATCAATACAGCAAGGAAAAAAACGTATGATCTCGACTTTGTTCAATAACTCAATAACACATCTATTACAAAATGGTTCTTTACCAAATCAAGATTCTTCCGCTAATATTCTAAACTACTTGATATTACAGATATTACTTCTACGATATTAATCGCAAAACTCCTTGTTAGTCCCAGATACTATGAAGAGAAGGACCGTAGAATAAACAAGAACGATCTATGAAGAAACTGTAAAGGTCGAAGGTTCTTGGTACCCTAGGATGCCGCACAACATCAACTCCAGACAACGAGAATAAAAACCCGAAGGATCAATGAAGGTTGACGTTCTAACAACGAATTGCTATAGAGACAAAGATTGAATGAGGAAAATGCCTCCCTATTATAGAGTTCGACCAAGGCTTGTAAAGGAAATAAAATCATGAATATTAAATGCTCATTAATTCAGCTATCCACTAGTAAAATAACGATTTAAAACCTATCTAAGTCGCAGTGATTCTTCGGTTGAATTCCTTGGCAATAACAATAATCTTGTTATCTACAACTTAAGATAAACACCAAGTGCATATATGACACTCATAAACAAGCTAGCGAAATTTCCTTATGCCATAAGAACCTA
>JAJJMA010139424.1:0-11119 GCA_023529015.1 Papaver nudicaule
ATAAATGAATCATGATATGAAGTTTTCTTCGCCCCACCACCACCAGCAACAAAATCAATAATGATTTTTGTAATAAAAAATAAGAAGTAATTCCTAAAAGAAAGGAAAGAGAGAAGCAAGTTAGACTTGTGTTGCTGGTTTACCCACTGATTTACTCATGTTTTCATCAATTCGACACCTGCTGCTGGAATTGTTTCTATAGATTTTATACCAAAACCCATTCTTGATTAACTCTCAGAAACTGTTTCTACTATTAATCAACAAAGTTTATTAATTCAATTGTATCAATATAACCCTTTGATTTGATTTTTACAGATTATTAAGCAACGGGAAGTACTCCCTCCGTCCCTCTAAAATAGGCCGAGTTTCAAATTTTTGTAGTCCCATTAGATAGGGGAATTTACAATTCCAAGATGGTTTTTTCTACCTAAAATCCTTATTTACTATACGGATGAGACAAAGGGTAAAACAGGAAAGTAGATGGATATGTAGGAATTCAAGAGAATTTCTTAATCAAAGAGATTTTTGTTTTTCCGCCTATTTTAGAGGGACAGAGGGAGTAATATAAGTAATCATCCTTGAAATTCATTTTCTTCAGCTTAGCATCGAATAAAGTTTTCATAGTATCCCAAATACCCATCGACCATGGCTTGAGGATATAACACCCAGAAATATCAGAGTGACCGAGCATTTCATTCTTGACAACAACCTCAGAATACCACTCCCCGAAATTTTTATCTCTCATGTTGGATAAAAGCTAGACCAGTCTCTTTTTTCACCTCATTTGTTCCACTACCGCCGCCACTAGTCTCAGGGTCAGGGATATTTCTTCGATCAGGTGTCTTCTTCTCCTCTGTATTTTTGTCATGCCCTTCGTAACAGCTTTATTGCTTTAACCTCAGGATCAGTCTCGGGACGGTTTCTTCTTATGCTGCCAATACTCGTTCCCTGATTTTTTTGCCAGCTCTACTAGAATCCTCACTGCTTTCTATGACAGAAGTAATGTTGTCTTTGTTCGTCCATTCTAGCATATTTCAGATACTTCAAAACATGGGTGCTAAGATTTATCTTCTATGTCCATATTTTGACAGAGATTCAGAGAAAATTGTAAACCCAAAAGTGGAAGAAAGCCAATCATGCATGCAACACAAAATTGAAGTTGTGCAGGAAAAACCTGCAGATGTAAAAGAAGCATATGATCAAACAACTAGCTTATGGGAAACCATAGTAAGAAAAGCACCTAAAGACATTAGTACATTTTCCACATTACAAATTTATGACTTTCATTCCTCAGAGTGCATATTATCCACAAGGGCATGAAATCATGGTTCCTCAACCTATACTGGAATATATCAATATAGTATAGATGGATTACTATGTAACTCATCACTGAAAAAGGTAACAGTTCGGCACAAATCAACTCAGATTTACAATTAAATTCAAGATATGAGATACTAAACGGAACAAGGCATCAACGATCATGAATCACTCCCCTTGTTTCAAAATAATAAGCTTGTTTTGTTCATGAGTATACTTCTACGCCTCAAAAAAAAAAAAAAAAAAAACTACTGCAGTTCTTAGAAAAGGCAGCAATTATAAGGAAATTCACAGGGAAAAGAACTAAGAAAAAATTCTTAGTATGGTGAACACCTGTTTGCATGGACACTAGTAAAAGTCAAAAGCTAGCATGAACTTTCTTCAAAATGAATAAGAAAACACACACGAGTATAAAGAGAGAGTTGATGAATCCACATCAAAAGAAAGGATGTCCATGACTATCAAATCAGTTCAATTCCACAGAAACTAACAACTGACCATCATGCGCAAGAGGATTTAAGCACAGTGAAGTCAAAATGAAAGTCAAAGACTCAATTCAAAACTGCTCATCTGATCAATGGCAAAAGTAACTGAAACAATTCATTCCTCAGAATGCCTATTATCCACAAGGGCATGAAATCATGGTTCCTCACTGCAATATAGTATACACAGCAGAAAGGGAGCACCCTTATAATCAATATGCATATAAAAGAAAAGGTCACCCCTGATTAAAAATCTGCAAGCAAGTGATGGAAACTCTGATGCAGCGTGATGGCATGAGTTCTGTTGTTTACACGGGTAAATAACATGCTCAAGATTCACATCTGTCTAGAGTCGAAGTCAGCCATTGCAGAATTAACATCAGCCAGCAACTTCAAATAGTCAGCTAAGCAAGTAATCTGACATTTTAAGCAGCATGTAACATGCATCGAAGAAACTGCTTAATATATGTCTGGTTGAATAGCTGGAAATTGCCATTCATAGTTTCAATAACATGACATGGTACAGGGTATATATCACCACATAATAATTAAATAGATGGACTGGGCAATAAATCTACCACATTAAAACTAAGCACAAAAATGAATGGAGTCATAGTATTGACCCAGAAGTCAGACCACTACTGACACAATTGTGCACAACAAGACCCTGATATGAAGTTAAAGAAATTTACATCCTCCGAGTAGAATAGTGTTGTAATCATTTATTTTATAGCGACTCTAATACTGCATCCCCAAAGGAAACTCCCCTACAGTATTCTAGTTCTTCTGTGTGTACCCCAAAATCCCACTTAAAGTATACAGCTTTTGGAACTAGAATATTACTTATACAGCATATGCTATATGACAAGTTCCCATTTGTATAAGAAATTATGTCCTCAGTTAGGGGGGAGAATTTTAGATTGAAACACTAACTAAAGGTGACTGTGCGTATTAAAAGACAGGTCAAGTTCAATTGAAGAAGTATCATATTGTTTTGTTGTTACCATGGTTACCCGTGTATCTGCAACATCGAATTCCTCAACTATTTTGGTTAAACATGAAAGGTCTAGCATTTTTTGCAGCAAGGTTTGCGAATCGAGATTTAAGGTATATAATTGATATCAACTGATAATATCCATCTGTATCAAATAAACGTAAGTGCTTACCTGGCGCTCAGCAAGCTTGACGTGTCAGAGTATTATTTACTACTGGGACTGCTAACCACTCTTCATGAAGCCTTCGATGTATCTCTAAAACTTCCAACCTCTTTATCAGCCTCTTCCTTTGTTGCAAAAGCCGTATATCCTTTTTGCCAAAGAAACTCATGACTCATTGTTGAATTCCCAACGAACAGCATTGCACCACTGGTTGGCCTTCAAGGGCAAGTCACGATGTCCTCTAATCCATCTTGAAAAGTGGGGAGACATGATTGTTTCACTGGTAGGACGGATAGCAATAGGATCCAGTTCTACATCTCCAGCCCTTGCAACCCAAGCTGCGTCTGGAGCGAAGCCCGCGATGTGGTTCTCCTCCTTTTGTAAGGCAGCATGACACACAAACAAAGGGAAGCAGTGATCATCCTTGAAATTCATTTTCTTCAGCTCAGCATTGAAGAATGTTTTCATAGTATCTCAAATACCCATCAACCATGGCCTGAGGATATAACACCCCGCAAATATCAGAGTAATCGAGCATATTACTCTTGACAACAACCTCAGAATACCACTCCCTGAAATTTTCATCTTCTTATTAGATAAAGCTAGACCAGTTTTGTTTTTTCACCTCATTTTACCACCACCACTAGCCCAGGGGTTGTTCTTCAGGTGTTTCTTCTCCTCTGTGTATTTGTCATGCCCTTCGTAACATCTTTAACCTCAGGATCAGTCTCGGGACCATTTCTTCGTATGCTGCCAATACTCCTTCCCTGATTTTTTTGCCAGCTCTACTAGAACCATCACTGATTTAAATGAAAGTCTTCGAATTAAAGGAAGTCCCCTGCCGAGGTTCACTAAGATTGTCAACTCCTGAGGGAGGATCGTTCTTGGCTGGGAACTTAATTGATTTCTCAAGACTGTCTCGAGTATCTTTATTTCTGGATGTTGAGATTTCGATGCTTTCAGTGGTCTCTTCATGTTCTTGAACATAGTTATTCGGGATTTGGTCAACTGGAGGACCTTCTAAACGGAGTATAATTTTCTCCAATCGATCACGTATGCAGATTCCATCTAATATAGAAAGAAAGTAACTCTTTGAGCAGGATTTCTCTCAAGCACGTAATGTTCAATACAGTAAACGACTAAAATAAATAGTTACCTGCTCACCATAATCCAAATTTTCATCTTTCTTGTTAAGAACTTCGAAGCTGCACGCTTATCATGAGCATCGATCATGTCAAATGGGTCGCGTCCCATCAATTTGTTTTCTCGAACTTGAAACATAATTTCTCTAAGACTGTCCAACCAAATTCTCCATCATCTGCACCAGAT
Source organism: Papaver nudicaule (assembly GCA_023529015.1). Taxonomy (NCBI): domain Eukaryota; kingdom Viridiplantae; phylum Streptophyta; class Magnoliopsida; order Ranunculales; family Papaveraceae; genus Papaver; species Papaver nudicaule. The sequence continues at coordinate 4,286 of JAJJMA010139424.1, forward strand.
ATCAACTGACTTAGCTCAGGAGTTAAATTTAATTCTTGTAGCATTTTGTCTCTTGCAACCACGCAATTATCGCTGAAACCAACTCGAATCTTCTTAACGACTGGGTCAAAGTCGTGAAAGCTTTCCTCCACCCAACTCTCCTGGCTACAGGTAGTGCATCTACTGAGCTTTGATAATTGTCTCAAGTTTCTCTGGATTTGTTGGGCCACCGAGAATCACCCATTCCAAACTTGTCTCTATCTAACACTGTATCGTCAGTATCTCAACCTCAATTGAGCCTGAATCAATGTGCTGCGAAGTGGAACCGGTGTTGAACTCCAAATCTATAGAGGGTTTGACCACTTTCGGTTCCATTTAGCAGTACATGGTTTGCCTCCTCGTTGAATTGTTCATCTGCTGGAGATTCTGTTGCACCACTAATTGCCACCAGGCCACTAAAAGGATGGTCTTCATTAGCGTCCACTATGTTTAAGCCTCTAAAAAGGATAGTCCTCATTTGCTTCCTCTACGTTTAAGGTACCTTCACTACCAGTCATGGTTGCCAATACAATTTCAGAAGCTTTTTCATGATCTTGTATAATTGATTTTGTTGGAGTTCCAGAATCAATCACCATCTTCTGTACCATTTCCTGGGCATGCTCCAAGGAATTCAGCCTCCATCGTCAGAGATACATCGACAGATACTGGCTTTGTGATTTCATTGCTGTCCTTGACTTCCTAGAGCCTAGATCTACCTCATTATGTGTATCTTCTAATAATAAATCCTCGTTCCCCTTCTCATAGTTCTCAACGACACAGGTTTTTCTCCCCGTTGTTGTATTTCCAGCCATTCACGCTCTTCTTTTTACCCATACGATTTCTTTCCACAGTCCTAGCACTACCAACTGATTCAACTGATATCTTCTTGCCTTCCTTATTAGCCAACTCTTCATCCTCAACCACAGGATTTTTCCTGCAGTTCAACCTCTCCAGCTTGCCTAGCCATTTCTTTTATCTCCATGACTTTCTCATCGAAATCTCTAGATTTAGCAATAACACTACCAGCTGACTCAAGTAAAGCTGGTTTATCACTCTTTGTTCAAGTGTTCTTGCTTATCCAACTGTGGCCTCTCAATCTCTATAAACATAGGCAACAACTTCAACATTACCTCTCTCCCGCCTCTCACTTTCATCCTCCTCCTCAACATCTCCTTCTCCTCCTCACCATACCATCTCCAAATCCAAACACATTCTTCGCAGTCCACTAAAAACCAACAAATACACAACATTGCAAAACCAACCCGCAACGACTTGCCTGGCCGCGCACTATGTGTATACAAAATCCTTTCACCAAACTGACTTTGAACAACAAACCTAGCAATTCTCAATCTCTTTCGCTACACATTGTGCGCACGAGACATTTCCAAATTCACGTCTAGCTAATAAATCCTCCTCATCAAGTTTATCCACATTCCTAGCATATAACAGTTGAACTCCACTGTCCCTCAGAATATCATCTACATTAAAATAAACACTTTCAAACATTTCCATTCACATCCAGTGGCGGAGGGAAGGGGGGACTTGTGGGTTCCCTTGACCCCACAAGATTCTCAAATTTAACTAAAATAGGCTTAGTAATTTGAGAAAAAATATTTTGTGGGGGCATTTATGGTTGTGATATTAAAATTGTCTTTTCTAATTGGATCAAAGAAAGGAAAGTTAGGATAAAATTTCTTAAAACTTCTCCCCGACCACTCGACAAACCTAAGAATCGTTGTGATAAACAAAAGAAGAAGAAGAAGTAAAAGGATGATCGATGAAATATTGATACTCTGAATATCACTAATTAAGCAATTTGTTTACCGTTCTTGGGTCATTTCTATAAAAAAACACCTCAAAATTTTTTGCGGCCTTCGGCCGCAAAATGTCGCCCCCACAACCAAAACTTTCTGGCTCCGCCACTGTTCACATCAGTTTATAGAAATAAAAATTGGAGCTGAACCATTACCCCAGACCTAAATTGCACTTAAAGCTGTCATCTTTTCTACAGTAAGCCTAATCTCATTCAACCCTTCAAATTAAAGCATGTGAATCAAATTAAAGGTCTCACCTTTTGACGTACCTGTTGTTTGTAAATGATGAGACTTTCCGGCTCTGATTACCCCGGAAACAAAAGGGGTTTCTGTGTGGTAATTTAGGGCATGAGAGAAGCAGAAATTGAGTGAGGGGGAGGGAGAAAAAGGAGTTTTCTTTTAATAAGATTGCATCTGCCCACTAGGAATCATGCTACCATAGATGTCCATGGACCATGGCTAACCTAGATTGTGGACAAAAGTGAGATACTTTGGGTCACCATAGTGCGCCCTCCAGGCTCCAGGGAATATAAATTAAGAAACCATGCCAGGGTCAACAGAACAGACCTACAGTAGAACCCCTATAAATTAATCCGCGATAAATTAATACTCGCGCTAAAATAATAAATTCTTCTGGTCCCGAGTCGGGGCCAACGTGCTAAATTAATAATTCAATAAAATCATAAATTAATAATTTTTTGAAACTTTATATAGGTTCCATGTGATATATAAATTAATAATAATACAAAATATATAAAATTAATTTAACATTATGGTATTTTAGTAGAGAATGATTCAATTGTGACTTGGTTTTTCATAAAATTGATGTCACATTTAATTTTATTTTGAACTTTTATTATCATTAGACTTGGATTTTCTTGAAGTTGATATCACATTGAATTTTATACTTTACTTTTATTTAGATTAGAAGAGTTTTTGTCGTTGTAGATTCTTGATGCAATAGAAAATATTTAAATTAATAATTATTATATTATATATTATTTAATATCGCGATAATATAATAAATTTTGCCGGTCCCAACACTATTATTTTATAGGGGTTATATTGTAGTATAAAACACTTGCTTTTACTTCTTAAGCTTCTTACAAATAAAAAATCAAATATTTTCTTCTTCTCTTTTCTTCTTCTGCCACCAGAGATTTTTAGCCTTGCAAAATCCGGTTCTTGGTTTGTTGCACTTCTGAGTTGTTATGTTCAGAGAAAACTAGAAACTTTGTTGTTCAGTTCTGTTTCTTGGTCTCCATTCTCCCTGCCTCAACCCCAACTCGCTTTTGATTCAATCTCCAAATAATAACCCTTGTCAGGTTTCAGGTAAAGAACTTTCTTTTCCTCCTTTTCTTTTCTTGTTCGATCAAAATTTTTAACACAATCATAGGCGTTTTACTGGTTGGATTAGTTCAGTTCTTGATGTAAATCGAACTTAATTTTACTTTCTAGGGTTAGTTTTAGTGTCAATTATCGTAATGTAGTTTGAGGTTTGAGGTTTTTCTCCTCAACAAATAACTAATTAAATGAATTTCTTGAAAAAGAAATGCACTTTAGTTCACTGCTGTTAGATTCTAAATGCTGTGTAATTAGTTCTTGAGTATATGCATGTTTGTTAATTACTCCTATATTTTTTCTTATTATTAATGTCAAATGCTGCTATGGGTACTAACAGGAGAAAACAGCTGAAATGTACTGAATGCCTCAATCTTGAAGAGGTCGTATTGTTTGAATACTAATGCGCTGGATTTGGGTCCGATTGACATGATAAATAGCATGTCAATGTGAAAGCTAGCTAGGTCTTCCCGTACTTCAGTTATAGAGTTGTTGCAGAAGATGGGGCGATTCTGACATATCTAGAGGAATTGTTGGCTTTAATTGAATCTATTTTCCGTAAACTTGTATGTCAGAATGTTTATATTTTCTGCAATGTCGCATACCTATTCTTGTGAATGATTATTTTGTTCAAGTGAAATCCACTTTCCAATCATGAATGTTACTCTGCGCAATTTTCTGTAATGGTCATGACCTAGTATGTTTAGTGATAATGGCTAGTGATCAATGGTGGTGGTTGTGCGTGGTGGTGGGTGTGGTAGCATGTAGTGGTATCCTTGTAGTGGTATTGCATATTTGGTCATTTTGTTGATTGAAATTCACGAGTTTAGAAGGGTTTTCATTTTGTTTTGGTTTTGATGATCTAATTTTGTTGTAAATCGTTTATGTCATTACGGTAATCATTGTTATACATTGATTTACAGGTACTTTTCAGGTTCATTTCGTGCACACTTCTGACTTATAATCAGAGAAAACTTGCACACTTTCTTAAAGAGATGAGAGATTAGCTAAACAAGGACAAGCATTCGGAGGCTCTGCTGCGATGATTTTCTTAACATTACTCGTATTCAATTAGAGTTGCTGGGAAAGAAAGAAAGTAAGAAAAATTTATTTTACTTAGAATCCTAGTGAGTATTTCTTAAGCCATACATGAATTTGAAATTGATACAAAAATTGATGTTATAATGTAGAAACTGAGATGTCTTAGATCTCAGATGGTGCTCGTATAAATGGAGAAGGTAAACAAAAGTAGTGCAGGATAACTGACCTGCAATACTTGAGTGGAGACATGGGGTGGATGTTGCTTGACATGGGATCAAAATATATGATTATGCAGAAAATGGTGATGCGTAGGCTGACATCTGAAGGAGCTGCTGGTGAATGACTATTTCCGTCTTCATCTTGATGTGGATTCAGCAACGCAGTGGCAATATTCGAACCCAATAGGACTTGGTCGATCCTTCCTTACTGTGCATTATTTTTGTTTGCAAAATAGTCTGTCATGTGTCAGTATATATGTCTATACATATAGTTGTTTCGTGCTTTCGAAAAACACACCTGTAATCACGTTAAAGTGCAAAATAGTTGGCAAACTTCTCCAGAGAGTTCCCTTTTTGTTAAGTGTAAGATGCAATATTTGCCACATGTCAGATTCCTATTCTCGTAAGCAATTTTGTTGTTCAACAATTTTTCTTGTTATGTGGTACTGCTATTCCTCTTCTTGTTAGATTATCTAATGTTGGAGCAGCATTCACATAGTAGACCTTAAGAAATATGACACTTTTGAAAGGAAATGACCTTGTTTCGGATCAGTTTTGGTTTAGTGAAAAAGTACCAGTTGGTGGAGGTAGCCATTGTCTGCTAGCTGTCTTCTTGATTAGAAATAATCTCTGGATTACCTGCATCTCCCTACAGATGAATTACTTCATTGATTTCTTCTTGCTTCAACCGACTTCTGAGATGTAGATTCCACGCCGAATTTAGAGTTTGCCCAGGAAATAACTTCGTATATAGATGCTTCCTTTGCTTTACTAAGTTTCCACAAACGGGGGTACTTCTTTCGTAGAGGAATCAAACCACACAGCAATCACTCCAAAAGCTAAACTAGTGTTAAGCCCATAGTTGATAGAAATGTGAGTATTTTGCTGAATAATTCCATAATGCCTTTCCACAAACTGGTGTCATGAGCAGTAGAAATTTTCTTGGGGTACCAAAGTTCTTGATTGCCTCCATACTTGTGGTGGTGAATGATTTTCCTCCACAACTGACCCTTTTGAACACCATATCTCCATATCCACTTGGACAAAAAGTTGCAGACCTTATCCAAAGCCACCCATTTGTGGGTGGCCAAATAATTTGTATGTCGAAAAAGAATAGAGGATTAGGCATTACTGGCTAAGTGGGTGCGGAGATAATCGAAGAACAAAACAAACTTACTATTCACCAAAAAGCTTGTTGAAAATTGGGCTTGGGATTGCCACTCAAGCCCATGTTTAGTCCCACATGGTGTAAAAACTAGAGGCGTCTCTAATTTATAAGTTATTGCGTGATAATAGTACACCCAAATCAAAATTTCCAATATTTGCTAAATCTAGATTAGTTTTTGTTAATTTTTTTTATTATGGGTTCACCACAATATGAAGCGATATTTGCTAAATTTAAATTAGTTTTTGTTAATTTTTTTATTATGGGTTCACCACAATATGAACCGAAATATAGTGAATTTAGGTATCTCGAAGAAGAAGATTTGTACATTTGTAGATCTTTTGTGTATCAATCTCTTCAGCCTAATGCCGAACAAAATTTCTGGGAAGACATATTTAACAACTATACTACGGAGTACCAGGATTACAGAGGTCGGGATCCAAGCAAGCTGAAAAGAAATTTTTAACAATTAATTCACAGGTTCTGGAGTTTTTTGCGCTAGTCCACCGAATGAATCAAAAGAAGTGGTTGGTGAAATAATGACGAAGTTTTAAGCAGGTCGCTAAATGAATGGAAATTTTTTTTTTAAAAATAGAGAAGCCATTTTACTTTTTAAATTGCTTCCATGTTTTGCTTACATTGAGAAACATCTACAACCCCTGGTTTAAAAAAAAAACAACTAAACGTTCGACTTATGTTCAAAATTTCATTATATTTTTCATTTAAATTATAGATCCAGGTAACGACCAAAATTTGATCTACGTAACTTTACCCCTATCAAACACTCAATGATGGCTAGGTATGATTCAACTGAAGATCTAGCAATCCTTACATCTTGGTATAATCAGATAGGAGATGTTCAACGACAAAAGGTTCCAGCTTCAGTTTTATGGGAGCGAGTGTGGAGCAATTACAAAGAAAATTATGGTAATCCTCGGCACAGATCTTCCCAAAAAATACGTGATAGGTTTGTTGTGATACCAAAACAGTAACAAATTATGTACACATACAAGTGGCTATTTATAAAGGGCTTGCAATTCCTACGTATGTCATGGAGGAACTCGGAAGGCGATTCTATCTTCAAAGATACAGGAAACCATTTACACTTGATGGGAGCTACCAATTTCTAAAGGATAGATTTCCCCAATTCAACCCAGAAAATACTCCTTACGACCCACCAGAATAATTTATTATTTGAATTAGTGACCAAGGTAACGACGAAAATTTGACCCACGTA
>JAJJMA010139462.1:52573-81661 GCA_023529015.1 Papaver nudicaule
AACCCTTTGACTAACTTCCTTCATCCGGTTGTAGTGCAACTTTAAAAATGTCTCTCTTCACTGTTCATGAAATTTCTCTAGTTTTTCAGTTTGGATTCTAAGTTCCGGTGATTCTATTTTAGTGATTCTGTGATTCGACTCAAGGTTCTTAATTTGTTTTGTGGGCGTGATTCTGCTCAAAGATTTACTCATTTTTCTTTTTGGTGTTTCAAAATCGGGTTTTAGAAATAACAATTTGTACTCTTCATCAACTACTTGTGTTTCCTTTTTGCTCATCCAAAGTTTGTTCATGTTTTTTGGTTATTGTGAGAGACGTACTTCAAAGGGTTTCTGTCAAACGACTAACCTTCGTTCATTGGAAAATTTCAAGTGTTTTACAAACAAAGAAAACTGTGCCTATCTCTTTCATCTTTAGAGATTCAAACAACATGATTACGAAGACTACTATTCAAAGTTCTAGGAAAAGGAAAAACAACAACATCCTAGGAAGCAAGACGAAAAGCAAAAAGAAAAAAATGGAAATCTATTGGTAACTTCATGAATAATTTTTCACCTTTCATCGGAGGAATTCGCCAACAAATCAACATCATCTGGTTCTGGCGTCTCATTTCAATCACCACTACTGCTACTACAGCCACAGTTGTACCCTCCATCACTTATTCTTCCTTGGCTACTACTACCGGTACTCGGATTGGAAGAGATGAGGACAACATCACGATCATACGTATCCTCATCACTTACAATCTCCATAGCATCAGTCACAGACCCGATGCTGTTAGAATCATGATCTATGTCACCTCCTTCTTCTCCTACAATAGGTGTATCATCATCGGAATTGACTCTATATTCACTTCGAAGGTCTATCATACTATGCTGATAGGCATGATAGTCGGGATCTGCTCCTGAGGCTGGCAAAAAATCTCCACCATCGTCATAACCGATAACATCAGGAGGAGGGGGCATCAAACACAATACCACCAATCAAAGAATGCGATGCTGGATAAGGGTAAGCACGATGATAACGAAACCGATGCCAAAAGAAATCAGACCTCATTTGTGTAGTGATAACAACACCAAATCGAGTTCTTGCCATAATTTGTTTGCTGGAAAAAAGAGAAAATAAGAAAAGGAAGTTGTGAACTTTTACAATAACATTATCGTCGTTTATAAGGGTAGTACTGGAGAAGGAATCAAAGACAACATCTGCATAAGCCTTTACAAAATAGAGAAACATCTTAATTTCAGTTCAAGCGACGCAACAACATTTTCCCATTACTTCTCTGGGTTCTCTGTCAGGTGTCCCAATTTTTCTTGCGATTACTATTCATGAGTCGAACCGTATCGTGGAGTTGCCACCAGGAAGACACAAAAATCTTAATCTTATGATACTTGTCAATCAATCTGAAAACATTCGTTTATTTTTGCAGGTTTCTGGAGGCCCAATGGGAACTACACATTTTGGTTTAATATGTGCCACTCGCATCTCTGAATATGGATACACAAAAGATGTACAGAAGCGGGTTGCTGGATATAAAGCTATTTCACGTGAATGTAATTGTGGAGTGGGCAGAGCATCATATAATCTTATCCACTACCACCTGGCCCTACACGTATATGGCATGCTTAGGTCTGTAAAGATTGAGATATTTCACACAACCATCATACCCTACACAAAACCTGAAACACGCCATACCTCTGTGAAACACCATACCAACTTCAACCAAAAGAAAATTGTGCGGATGTTTAGCCATCGCCTTTCCATCTTTCTTTGCTTCACTCTGCAGACATCAAGACACCTATTCTCTCAACACATTACCGTATGGTGGCTGAAAAACTACTTTTTCTTCTTTATTAATTTGCCAGAGGCGTCTCTGATGAAAATAAAAGGTCTTTTCAACTCTGAAAATAAGTCTTCCAACATGTTTTCAGTACTAAATCAACAGTAAAATTTTAAATAATGCTTATTTATGTTAATAGTCATTACAAGCATGATATTTTTATCATTAATCAACATTGGGTTACAGTTGAATAATCAATCAAATTCCAGCAGCATTAATTTCTTTCGCAACTACCTTGGAATGACGAATCAAGCTACCGAATCAATGAATATCTCTGGCTTTCATAGAGTAAAGGATTTAAAACAATGGTTTGTAAAGAATGACCACATTTTGCTTGAAGAAATACCTCTATCAGGAACTCCTACGGATGATAGTATGATTCTAAACTATGAATTTTTCTGGGTCAAGGCAATAACCAATGAGGGTACATCTGTAGAGGAAGAGAATAAGAAGATGCAACCAAACCAAAATTTTTAGACTACCATTGGCCACCAGCTAACTAAACAACCTCTTCTCATCTTTATTTTTCAGAATCACTATTTCAGCATTTCCAGTTCGTTGCCACATGAGAGTAATATTCTTTATGGCCAGATCAAGCATGCTAGACTACAGTTACAAATATAACCTCTTTAACAACCATTACATGAACCATGCATTCTGGGAATTTGAGGTTGTTATCTTGAAATTGTCAGGGTCTGGGTAATCTGGTTACTCAAACCTATCTCAAATACTTGGTTAAACTAAATGACCATGATATTCTATTTCTGCTGAACCTAAAAACCTAGGACATGTCACAGTCCCAATAATCCGTAAACTAGGTTACAAAAACTTTTATGTGGTTGATTCTGTGAATGCTTCTGGGGGTATCTATAGCATGGAAGATAGGTATTAGTATCAGCATTAGTATGTCTTTTAAGCACCTAATTAATTGTCATGTCATTGACTTGGCAACTAAGAATGAAACTATCATATCATGTGTGTATGGACCTTCAACAAATTGGAATGAAATATACTACTTCTGGAATTACTTGGTACAAATGACTAGTATTATCACTCAAGATCGGATAGTGATAGGTGATCTCAACATAACTCTGGGTTCACATGAAAAGAAAGGGAATGGGTATTACAGCAATGTTGAAACAAATAAGATCAAGTATTGCTTGGCAGTGGATGTTCTGCATGATATTGGCTTCCTGGGATATCCATTCAGTTGGTCCAATAAGAGGCAAGATGCGGAATTAACAGAAGTAAGACTTGATAGAGTTCTGGCCAACTCAACATGGTGTACAAACAATGCTTCGGCTAGAGTTTCTCACCTTATGGGCTTAGGGTCTGATCACACTCCAATCATTATAAACACAAAACCACATCAAAATTCAATGAGAAAACCCATCAAAGTGCTTGACATTTAGCTCAAAGAACCAACTTGCAAAGCACTAATCACTGAAAAGTGGGATATACCCGTTGTGGGCAGTCATGCTCTAACATTGGTCAAAAGACTCAGCAATGAAAAACACTTCATCCATGACTGGAACTAACTTAGCAAAGAACAATCTTAAGGTGGCAAGCATCAGTCATAACCTTTCTAATAAAAGATCTATAATTAGAAATTTGGAAGAAGACTTGAATCATATTGGTACAAAGTGGAGAAGAACTATTGGAAAGACAAGAGTGGTGATCATGAGATTCAACTAGGGGACAGAAATACAACTTTTTTTCACAGAAAAACGGAGAACATGTATAGAAGAAACAAGATAGAGACAATTATGAAAGGAGATGGTACTTGGGTGGACGATTTCGACCAAATCTCTTTAACAACTACCAATCATTGTAATACTGTTTCAACCTCTTTTACACCTAATACTGACCCAGAATATCTCAACAACATACAACAGACCATCAGTATTGAAGACAATCAATAACTAATGGAGCCGCCATCTCCTGAGGAAGTAAAAAAAGTTGTGAGTTCAATGACACCAGATTCATCTCCAGGGCCGGATGGTTTACTCAAAGATTTTTTCAACTTCATTGGGACATTGTTGGTAAAGATGTGCACAAGATGGTGCATAACTTTTTCACCAAGGGACACAAGTTAAAGGAGGTAAATGTGTCCTTCATTACTCTTCTCCCAAAAGTTAAATTCCCACAATCTCCAAGTGATTACAGACCAATAAGCCTAAGAAACGTAATCTACAAGGTAATATCTAAGGTTCTTGCAAATAGATTGAAGAGATATCTACCTAATATAATCTCTTCTTACCAAGCCACTTTTATAGAAGGAAGACAGATTTGCGACAACATTTTCATCGCCCATGAGATAATCCACACTATGAGAGCTCAAAGAGGGAATGAATTTCTGAGGGGGGTAAACATTGATATGTCGAAGGCGTTCGACAAAGTGGAATCAAGCTTTCTTCTTGCCATTTTGCCTAAGATGGGTTTTAGTGATCAGTGGTGTCGATTAGTGCAGCAACGCATAAGCACAATATCAAGTTCAGTCCTATTGAATGAAGTACTTTGTCAGCAATTCTACCCCCACAAGAGGACGAAGGCAAGGAGATCCTCTATCTCCCTACATGTGTTAACATTTGTACGAAGGTTCTTTCGAGAGCAATATCCAATGCGGAGAGAAACAATGGTATTCAAGGGATAAAAATTACAGATAATGCTCCTCTGATGTCATATTTATTATTCACATATGATTTGCTTCTCTTCACTACGGATAATAAGGATAACATCCACAACATTCTCAAGGTTTTCTCGGATTTCAGTCAAGCTTCGGGACAATTAATCAACCTTCGGAAATCTGCTATATTTTTCAGTCCAAACACACACTAAGATACGATTGATGCATTCAATATTATTTTAGGAGTTAACAAGATCTCACTGAACGACAAGTACTTAGGCTCGCCTCTTTTTACACATACATAAAAAAAATTAAATCATTTGAGACTGTGGTAGATAAAGTCGAGAATGAACTACGGGATTGGATACAAAAAACCTCTCTTGTGCAGGAAAAACTACAATGATACAGTCTTCTTCTTCAACTATGCCACTGTACAATATGAATTGCTTTCGTATTCCAGTGGATGTCACTGAAAGGCTAGACAATGTGCAACGAGATTTCTTTTGGGACACAACAGAGAATGCAAGTAAAGGAATCTACTTGAAGGCATGGAGTTCCATTTGTATATCTAGGTATTTGTGAGGGCTAGGCATTCTAATCTAAGAATTTTCAACTCAGCTGTTCTAGCAAATGTGAATTGGAGAATTTTAATGGAATCGCATTCTCTATTAACAAGTATTTTCAAGCACAAGTACTTTCCAGACTCAAGTCTTTTGAATGAAAAAAGAGTCTGCTCTAAGAAAGACTCTTGGGTTTGGAAAAACTTAGACAAAAGAAGTGAAGCACATCAGAAACAACGTAGATTGGGTAATTGGAATGGAAATTCGATAAGAATTTGGGAGCATAGATGGTATCCAGGGTCCTAAACTCAACTCTCTCAGCTAAACAGTCATGTGAACCCTCCAATGCTCTTATGTCAACTCATGATATGCAGAGATCCTGTATGGAATTGGAATAAGGAGTTACTACATACTCTTTTTTGACAATAAGATGGTCACAACAATCTCAATAATAGTTATCTATGGCGATAAGGATGATGAGATTAGGTGGAAGTTGGAAGAAAATGGGGTTTTCACTACAAAATCTATGTACAACAAACTGATACACCGAGGTAGATCAGTGGATAACCATCAAAAGGCAAACTGGAAAAGAATCTGGCAGCTGAAAGTCATTTCAAGGATCCGGACTTTCATTTGGAAGTGTACACACACTATTTTGCCTCTGAATGGAAGAGTAGGGAAGATCTTAAAGTATATCGACAAGACATGCACTATGTGTGGATAACATTAGGAAAACCAAACACATCTCTTCATGCAATGTGAATTTTTTGAGTCTGTGTCCCATTACTTGGGTCTGAACATACTTTCTGTGCTAAATGGAAAGTTGGATTTCCAGGCGTGGATGCATGATTGGCTCAGTGGCAACTATATTATGGGGGATTTGGAAGGCTAGGTGTGATCTAGTTTTCAGGAAGATTATACCCAATCCCAAGAAAATAGGAGATACAATAACAGTCTTAGTTAATTAAAATAGGAAAATCAACAAGATCCCTAGCAATGAGGAGGAGGAGATTATCATATCCGACTATACTAAACCTGTTGCTGTAGATATTTTAGCTTTCAAAATAAATGTTTCTTGTAATTTTAACTATGACAAGGAAGGTGGCCTATCTGATCATACAGGTTACTGCAGAGAAGGAAGGAGTTACTACCGCACCGGAGAATCAACAGAGGATTTAAAACAAGAAGCGTCTTCCAGGACAATCCAGTGGACACGACAATTAAACCATCTTAATGTTCTAACTGAAAGTGACTATGTGAAATTCCTTGAAGCCACCAGGAAGATGATTGTTACCACCAAAACAACTCCAACAAGATCGCATACAGGCGACAAGTTTCAGTTTAGATTATGTATTAAGAGTATTAAGTCACTTAGTTACATTCCTTCTCAAGAAAACTACTGTGCCTACAATTTATCTTTATTCTGTTTAAGTCACAAACTAAGTAGACACTGGTCTGAAAGTTCACTTTCAACAAGTTTCATGAACATGCTGGATGTGGCAGATAATCACTGTATGATCACTGAACTCAGGGTTATCCCCTGGATTATCTATCAAAAAAAGACATAACTTTTTTTTCTTCTTCTATTTAACTTCAAATTTACTCTTCAATGATAGATATGAATACATGTTGACGAAACAGTATGTATCATGCCAACATGGACCAATTACCTCAATCTCGTAGATGTCACAAGTATGGTAGTAAAAGTTATTGAATGTTGATATCAACAATCTGAATTCAAACTCCACTACTCACATGGAGTTATACGCAGATTAAAGAAGTTTTACATATAAGTCCGACCAACAAGAACAATGTATATTAAGGAAGTTTCATGTTATCAACCAAACTATAACCACTAACTGAAACATATTGTTTTGAATTTGCTTGTAAACAAAAATGGTTGCTATGCTGATCCAAATTGCTGAACTTCGTGCCACCAAAATTAACTTATTGGATTACTTATGGCAAATGAAGTAGAATCATCTGCAATTTGCAGATGATTTGTTGTCTTCTTGGATGACAATGTAGAGCAAGTGGATAATTTGAAGAATATCTTGCTAGCATTTGAAATGGTTTCTGGACTAAGAGTAAACTTTCATAAGAGTGCTATTGTGCCTGTTGGGAATTTAATACATGCAGCAGAATGTGCATATTTGTTTGGTTGTCAGTTGGCTTCTTTCCCTATGAAGTATTTAGGGTTTCTTTGGGAAGTAAATCTAAAGCAATTGGAGTGTGGGACACCATTCTACAAAGATTCCACAAGAAGCTGAACTCTTGGCAAAGGAAATATCTTTCAAAAGGAGGGAGACTCATGCTCATTCAGAGTGTCCTTTCTAGCTTACCAATTTATTACTTGTCTCCTTTTCAGGTACCTAGATCAGTGATGAAGAAAATGAAGAAGATTATGCGAATTTTCTTGTGGGGTGGATCTAATTTAAAAAAAAAAAAAGTTGGGTGAGATGGAAAATTGTATGCTTGCCAAAAGATAGAGGAGGTGTGGGCATTAAGAAGTTGGGTATTATGAATAAAGCATTGCACTCAAAATGGATTTGGAGGTATGGTGTGGAAAAGAAGGCACTATGGAGGCAGGTGATTAATCAGAAGTTTGGGGGTAATGCTGCAGCTTTTTTTTACCAAATCTCACTACTAAGTCTGTTGGCAAGAGCTTATGGTCTGGGATTTTGAAGAGTCAGTATATTGTGAAGTAAAATACTGTGGTACATATAAACAGTGGATATAGAGTTTTGATGTGGAAGGATAACAGGGTTAATGGTCACACTCTACAATCTTTATTTCCTGATTTGTACAAACTAAGTAGAATGAAGGAGGCAACTGTCAAAGAATGTTTAGTCAGTGAAGGTAACTGGAACTTGGACTTCAGTAGAAACTTGAATGAGGAGGAAATTGATCAAATTGCTCAGTTATTGCCTTTGTTGCCAGTAGTTAATGCAGATGGTGGGAAAGATCATAGAATTTGGTAGCTAGGTGATTCTTTTTATGTTGCAGTATGTTACAAAGCATTAGAAGATGATGGATTGCTCTTATTTACTTATAAGAGTCTGTGGAATCCAAAAATACCGCATAAAGTAGTATTTTTTGTTTGGTGTTTGTGTTATAATAAGGCACCAACAATGGATAGGTTGAGGAATACAATTTTCATCAATGGTTGTTTGCTTTGCAAGAAGGCAGCTGAATCCAACCATCATCTTTTTCTTCACTGTAATACTACAAATGATGTTTGGAACTACTTCTTATCATCTTACAAGTTGAAGTGGGTGAGTCAAGAATCAGTGAGGAAAACTCTTTGGGAGTGGAACAAAAGAGGAAAGTTTAATTTGAGCCTGCACAAGAAGATTTGGGATGTGATACCTTTTGCCATTTGGTGGGCAATGTGGCTGGAGAAGAACAACAGATACTACAATGGAAAGTCAAAGGAGTTGGATCCCATCATTGATTCAATGAAGATTTTTATCTATAACTAGTGCAGTAGTACTGACATATTCTATGGTATACCTCTTAGTTATGTCTTGAGTAATTAGCATGGGATCTTAGGACCATTGTAACCTACATTGCTCTACTATAAGTGAGCACTTTTGTTTCTTTTGCAGCAGTTAGCCACTTTCCCTATGGTGAAGCTGCTTTCTTAATACAATGCCCTTTTTGCGTCAAAAAAAGGAAGTAGAATCATGTGCTGACAATTTCATGTTCAGACTTGAAGGCCCCATCAGCAGTGTCACCTTAAAAGATGACAGCTACTTGTCTCCGAATTTACAACATTACCGGGTCCCACCGTTTCCACCTATATAATACAACTCATTTAGAATCGTTGGTTTCAGATTTTACATTTCCATGGAACCAACAATTTGTTTGTGGGAGCTTGTATAACATGCATCGAATCGCGTTTGAACCAAATACGTCTCGTTCTTTTGTTTTTCTTGTTTTGGTAAGTTTTTTTTTAAGGAAAGACTCGAGCTATTATATATTGATAAGGAACATAAGCACGGTACAACAGAGACTCGAAGGCCTATCACAGAACCATGTATAATGATTCCATGAGTTACAAAAGATATATCTTACATAGTACTGCCATTCTCGATTCAAGGTTGGCATACTTTGAAAGGTGACGTAGAAGTCATAGCCTTCGTATGTCGTGGCCATCCATAGGATATACCTTACCTGTTAAGAAAACAACTCTCCACATTGTAGTGTGAAATGTGATAGCAAAACATCAGCAACCATCACAAACCTGTTAAGAAAACCTAAGCACACTAACAAACACACTGACAATCTACAATTAATACAGACTAAACACACCCAGTTTAACATAACCTGCATCAGAAAGCACGAGTAAATACATAACTTCAAGACCACCGAAAGTACGAGTGAATCCCCCAAAAAAAGAATCCAACAATTGTGAAGTTGCAATTTTGGATTCCTGAGTACAAAACTCCTCACAAAAGAATACCAATGAGCCCCCACTATTCGAGGAAAAAACCTACACATCATATTCCCCACGTCTCTACTATCATGTGGCCCTACGTATTCCCACGTATATTCCTTTGGATACCTGACGACAGACCCCATGATGCCACGCGTTAACGGTAACCACTCTGTTTGAGTCGGCAAGATTGTAGAGATGTTTGTTTCTTCACTGACACCTTTTGTAACCTATGTAATCCATGTAATAATTTTCCACGTCCAAGAAAGAAACAACTGGTCTTTTTTTTTTTTTTTTTTTTTTTTTTTTTTGAAGATTAAAGTTTAATTTTCATTTATCAACTATTAAACAAGAAGATTACACAAACTGGTCTTTGTAAAGAGACAGTTCAGTCCAAAAAGTATTCAAAAAGGACAAACTTTAGTATTTGTATGGAAGAGTATAAAAGAATTCTGAATCCACGTGTGGGGATAGCCTATCTCTTTTACTATGTGAGCAGCGAACTCGGTCACCCATTGTGGAACGTGCGAGTGGAGTTGAGGTCTGGTTGTTTATCCTAAGCCGAGTTAGACGAACAGCTGGTTGACTCAACAATAGTGAGAGCGAGTCACACCAGTGGCATAATCTATTTCCGCCAAGAAACTCAACCAGATCAGAACCAAACCCCTCCACTCCTCTCATCTTCAACGTGTTGGTTAAATTAAAACACATCTTGAAATCTAGGTGAAGATACAAACACGAGTAAAATCGAGATCCATAAGTCTGAGTTAACCAAGTGAGAAGAACAGCCGGTGGAGACAATAAACTAAGTGATTATGATACTAAACAGTGGCAGTCAACCAAATTGAAACCAAAAACTGCAACCACTTTTGTGATAATCAGAATAGTGAGATTGATGAAATGATCAAAAGATCAAACTTACAAAGAACAGAAGAGTAAGTCTGTACTTATACAGACACAGACCCAACGACCGACAGAAACAGTTACAGTTGATAGCTGTTGACAACTGTCAACAACTCACAGGACTTAGTCAGATTAATCTAGACCGTACATACTTAGGACCTAGATCAAAACCGTTGGACCACACAGCTGACACACACGATTACAACTGACACTCAAACACGATAAACAGCATACAGTTTACACTTGGGTTACACCACTCCAAACTTCACTTTATCTGCAATAATGGTTTCAGTTACTACCCTCCCGCAAGCTGAAGTGGGCTAAGAACCTTCAGCTTGTCTTTAAGGAAGTCAAATCTTGGTGAAGCTAAGCCTTTGGTGAAGATGTCAGCTGCCTGTTGCAAAGTTGGAATGTAGACAACCTGGAAAGATTTATTCTGAACCAGATCTCTGACAAAATGAAAATCAATGGCAAGGTGCTTCATCCTTGTGTGGAAAACTGGGTTGGAGGCCAAAGCAATGGAACTCTTGTTATCACAAGAGATGACAGGTGAAGTGGCTAAGAAAATATGAAGATCTTTGAGCAATTGACATAACCACAAGACTTCAGCTGCTGTGGATGCTAAAGACTTGTATTCAGCTTCAGTACTGGATCTGGAGACTGTAGCTTGCTTTTTAGATGACCAGGAAATAGGATTATCACCAAAGAAAATGCAGTAGCCACTAGTGGATCTTCTGTCATCAGGATTCCCTGCCCAATCTGCATCAGTAAAACCATGGATAGCAGTGAAACCTTTGGAGAAGAAGAGACCATGATCAATAGTCCCTTTAACATATCTCAGAATTCTCTTAGCTGCAAGAAGATGTACAGTGGTAGGATTCTGCATGTGCTGACAGATTTGATTCACAGAGAAGCTGATTTCTGGTCTAGTCCATGTGAGATATTGCAGAGATCCAACAAGAGACCTGTATTCAGATGGATCCTTAAGTAATTCTCCTTCAGCTTTTGAGAGTTTGAAATTTGCAGGACATGGTGAATTGCATGGTTTAGCTCCAACCATATTTGTCTTCTGAAGCAAGTCAAGAGCATATCTTGTTTGTGACAAAAATAACCCATTCTTCCCTCTTTTCACTTCCAGACCCAAAAAATAATGCAGATTGCCTAAGTCTTTCATAGGAAAGAAAGTACTCATGTGTTTGATGATAGAGTCACAGTGAGTACAGTCATTGCCAGTGATGATAATGTCATCCACATAAACCAACACATAGGTAAGTTTAGAACCTAGTTTCTGAACAAAAAGAGATGAATCTGCAGCAGATGGTGTGAAATCAATACTCACAAGAACATCAGCAAGCTTCTCATACCATGCTCTTGGTGCTTGCTTAAGCCCATACAATGACTTGTTCAGCTTGCAAACCCAATCAGGATGCTCCTTGTCAACATAACCAGGAGGTTGAACCATGTAAACATCCTCCTTTAGATCTCCATGTAGGAAAGCATTGCTTACATCCAGTTGTTTGATTCTCCAATCAAAGTTGACTGCAAGGGAGAGAACAAGTCTGATTGTTGTAGGTTTCACCACTGGACTGAAGGTGTCAGTATAATCATCTCCTTCTCTCTGATGAAAGCCTTTAGCAACAAGCCTAGCTTTTTCCCTTTCAACAGAACCATCAGGTTTATGTTTCTCCTTAAAAACCCATTTACAGCCAATGACATTATAAGAAGGGTTAGGAGGAACTTTTGTCCAAGTGTTTGCTGCTTCAAGAGCATCATGTTCATTATCAGCTGCTTTCTTCCACTTTGGTATTTTTGCAGCTTGAGAATAACAAGTGGGCACTGGTGGTGTTATGGTAGATAATAAAGCTGTAGGAAGAAGATGTTTTGTAGAAAAAAGGACTTTGGGTTTGTATATGTGATTCTTAGATCTAGTTGTCATAGTGTGAGAGTTGGAAACAACAGGAGAGGAAGAAACAGAAGAAACAGCTGAAGTTGGCAATGTAGGTAAAGCATCAGTATTAGTGACAGACATATCCAGAGAGAAAGAAGCAGTATCAAAAGTGTTGGTAGAAAGTGAAGAATAAGAGTAAGTATCTTCAAAAAAGACAACATGTCTAGAAACAAAAACTCTACCAGTGGAGGGATTGAGACACCTATATCCTTTATGGTGAGAACTGTATCCTATGAAGATACATTGTTCACTTCTTGGAGCAAGTTTATTTGGTGCATATGGCTTAAGCCATGGAAAACACAGACAACCAAAGCATCTAAGAAAAGAATAATCAGGTAATTTGTTGAATAAAACTTCATAAGGAGAAATGAAGTGTAAGGATCTGGTTGGTAATCTATTGATGATGTAATTAGCAGTGGATAAAGCTTCAAACCAGAATGAGTTGGGCATTGATGCTTGAATGAGAAAAGTTCTGGTAACATCAAGAAGATGTCTATGTTTGGACTCAGCAACACCATTCTGTTCTGGTGCGTGAGGACAGGTAATTTCATGAGTGATTCCATATGAAGAAATGAAGGAAGCTAGTTCATTATTTATGAACTCACCTCCTCCATCAGTTCTGATGGTGAGGATAGAACAGGAGAGTAACCTCTCAATGTAAGTTTTGAACTTAATGAAAACATGTTTAAAGTCAGACTTAGCAGAGAGTGGAAAGACCCAACAGAATTTAGAAAAGTCATCAATAATATTGACATAAAATCTGTATCCAGAAACAGTAACTTCTGGAGCAGGACCCCAAACATCCATATGTAGGAGTTGTAAAGGAGAAACAGAAAATGAACTAGAAACAGAAAAAGGCAATTTATGACTTTTGCCTAATTGACAAGCAGTACATAGAATAGGCTTTGACAAAGATTTATCAAGCTTTATTGACATGCAAACTTTGCTTAAAGACTCAAAGGATGGATGAGCAAGCCTTCTGTGCCATATGTCAGATGAAGCTTTCACACTGAACAGGACAGAGAACTGATTTTGCTTGCTGGGAAAGGGATATAAACCATTTTTACTGACTCCCTGGAAAAGGATCCTCCCTGAGATGAGATCCTTGACATAGAAATGTGTAGGAGTAAAGGTTAGAGAACAATGATTGTCTTTAGTGAATTTATAAACAGAAATGAGATTATGTGATGCTTTAGGAACATAAAGAATATCTTTAAGCTTGAAAATATGATTGTGTAAAGAGATGGAAGTAGAACCTTGGGATTGAATTTGCATACCTTCACCACCAGCAGTTGTGATTACTTCATTCCCATCATATGAAGTAGATGAAGAGGGATCAAGATTTGCAGCATCTGAAGTCAAATGATTGTTTGCACCAGAGTCCATATACCATGGATTTTCACCAAATACATTTGCTTGAGCTAGCATAGCTTGAATGTTTCTTGGTGGTTCCTTTCCTTGATAAGCAAAGTTGATTCTGTTCCAGCACTCATCAGCAGCATGACCATATTTGTGACATATTTGACATGTTGGTCTGTCATAAGAACCAAGATTTGGTGGTGGTGGTGGCCTGAAAGTCACAGTATGTGGAGAAACTGTGCCTGAACCCCTACCAACATTATAAGAAGAACTACCTCCTCTGGAGTAATGTGAGTTGGCAAATCTACCTCCTCCTCTTGAAAAATTAGGATTATATCCACTTGATCTACCTCCACTGCCTCTACCAAAAGGTCTGAAACTATGCATCTGAGCAGCAAAAGCTCTATTGGTGGAATCACTCAAAACTGTCTTTGTTCTTTCCCCTACAGCTACTTCTTCACTAAGTAGACTGTTATGTAAATCAATACTTGTAACAGGTGGATATCTATGCCTCATAGTAGTTACAAAAGGCACATAATCATTGTTAAGTGCATTTAAAGTGACACAAACAATGTCTTTATCTGAAACTGGTTCACCAGCAGAGGCTAATTGATCACTAAGCAATTTGATTTCATTAATCAAATTAGGAACAGATTTATCACCTTGACGAATGCAGAAGAACCTTGTCCTTAGCTGAATTGAATGTGTTGAGGAAGCTTTTGCAAATCTTTCTTCAATATTCTTCCAGAGCTCATATGCATTAGTAGATCTAGCAAAATACACAATAACAGAATCTGAGACTGAGTTGTTGATCCAGATTCGAATTGAGGCATCATCTTCTTTCCAATCAGTATACAAAGGATTCTCAATTCCATTTTGCTGATTTCTTGGTGAAGTAAACTGAGGTGGACATGGATGAGATCCATCTAAGTATTTCATGATTCTATATCTATCAATAACAGGATCCATAAGATTCCTCCATGTGATATAATTATCTTCTTTAAGCTTTAAACTAACAAGACTGGTAATCTGATTTAAAGGAACTTTTGAAATTGAATTTGCTGTTGGATTTTCCATATTGAACTCTCTGATCATGAAATGAGAAGAAAAAATTTCAAGAAAACACAAGAAATGAAAGATAACAGGTTATGAAATTGATTTGAACAAAGAATAGATGAAAAGATTATCTATTGTTCTTGAGAAAAGATCTGTTTCTTGAAGTTTTTGAAGTAGAACTTTAATGGCGGAAGCAAAGTTTTTAGGTTATCAGGCTCATCGGCTCTGATACCATAGTGAGATTGATGAAATGATCAAAAGATCAAACTTACAAAGAACAGAAGAGTAAGTCTGTACTTATACAGACACAGACCCAACGACCGACAGAAACAGTTACAGTTGATAGCTGTTGACAACTGTCAACAGCTCACAGGACTTAGTCAGATTAATCTAGACCGTACATACTTAGGACCTAGATCAAAACCGTTGGACCACACAGCTGACACACACGATTACAACTGACACTCAAACACGATAAACAGCATACAGTTTACACTTGGGTTACACCACTCCAAACTTCACTTTATCTGCAATAATGGTTTCAGTTACTACAGAAAGTTTTTAGAATCAGTTGGAGACCCATAAATGCTTGTTAAAACTTAAAGTCCAACTAAGATCTCACAGTTGAGAGAACATAAGCTGTAGAAGTTGTCTGAAGACACAAAATTGGTTACCTATTGTACAAAATCTGTG
Organism: Papaver nudicaule; assembly: GCA_023529015.1. Lineage (NCBI taxonomy): Eukaryota > Viridiplantae > Streptophyta > Magnoliopsida > Ranunculales > Papaveraceae > Papaver > Papaver nudicaule. The sequence continues at coordinate 67,995 of JAJJMA010139462.1, forward strand.
CTGATGAAGGACCCAATCTTTAAGATTCGACACAAAAAGGTGAATGACTGGAATATCAAACTCACAACCAAAACAGACAGGGATATCATGAATCCTTAATTATCCTAAGCTAGCCTGCCTATTCTCTTATATATTATCCTCGATATGTCTTTACTCTCTTCGCACTCTTGTATGATTGAATATTGTTTTGTATGATTATAGATCTGATGGCTGTTAGGTGTGAAGTAGTTATGCAAATTTTACACTCAGACATAGGAGGTGAAGAAGACAATATCTACTTGTTCTGCTGATAATTTTTGAAAATCTTTTTTTTTTAAGTTTGTTTTTTTCCTCTTCCAATTTTTGATCATGATAGGAATGGGAACAAATTTGATATTTCGTATTTTTACCTTGTTCATACTCCCTACCTCTAGATGGGCTTAATTAGTGTAGGCCTAGAATGAGCCTGGTGATAAAAATACTTATTTACCTTCACCTTCACCTTCTGTTCTCTATTGAAGTGTATTTGGGTCAAAGTAGGGTAATATCCCATTTTATGGACTAAGTAACTTTTTTGATACAATATGCATTCCTTGCATCCTCAAGCTTATCCCTTTGTTATTGCTTTTACTAAGCAAGAATGTGGATGATTCATGTATACCTTCACAACCGCAAAATCCTAACAATGAGCACTGTTTTATCTTTTCTGATACGAGGATACTCTCGGTAGTACTCATTTTTACTTTACATAGTTAGGAGGTCAAGAAGACGACATCTAGTTGTTCGTGGGGGAGCACAATAGTCTATTCGTTATTGTTATTTCTTTTTCATAAATTTCGAAAAAAAATTTATTTAGTTAGAGTTTGTTTGTTTTTTTTTTTTTTTTTAAATTTTTCCAATTTTTGATCATGAGACTTGACTAGTGAAGGTAAATAAGTATTTTTACCTAATTAGTATTCCCTACCTTATGCGACAAAAAAGTCCCTTAAAAGTTCAAAGGTAAATTTCATAAGACGACGACTAGACCTGCGTATGTTATACAGTTTTGAATATTGGGCTACGAAACGACAGCATGCTCAGAAGATGAGCGTAGCAGAGATGCGTACGCTGTGATGGAGTTGCGGACATACAAGACGAGACCGAATTAGGAACGACAACATAAATGAGAGACTTGGAGTAACGGAAATTGTGGAGAAGCTTATCCAACATTGACCGAGGTAACATCTAGAACATAGACTTCCAGAAGCTCTAGTGCGCGCTGGAATTGTACGCGGTAGAGTAATCCCTAGGAGAGGCAGAGGTCGACCGACATTGACATGGAAAGAAGCAGTGAAAAGAGATTAGAGGGCATGGAGGATATCCAACGACTAACCTTGAACAAAAAAGCGTGAAAATTTGAAATCCCACGTATCAGAACCATAATTTATTTGATGATTTGGGTCTCATTTCTAGCCTACTCAACTTATTTGGGACTAAAAACTTATTATTGTTGTCGTAGTATTCCCTACCTTTTATGGGCTTAAATTGTGTAGACCTAGTAGGCCTAGAATTAGCCTGGATACTTTTGGTGATAGAATGATTATTGTCTAAGTCACGGGCCACGGCAGTGCAATGAATGTGCAGTGTGCACCCTATCGCCTGATAACCTGGAAAAACTTTTTGCTACAAAGTCACCAACGCTCTCGTGAAAGTTATACTGACCACATTAACTGTAATACCCTGACCCAAATTTGACTGCATACATGCATGATATGGTCAAGTATGAGTCAATCTTTGTTTGTGTGAGTGTGTTATACCTTGCTTGTTACGTATGACTTATGCATGTTATGTGTGATTAATGCCTTGTTTACTCATTATAGCTAAGTATAGGGAGTTGCCCTAGATGTGAAGGTAAAACAGGAAAGGTACAAGCAGGATAAAAGACACATTGGTACATGTATGGCTAGCCATGACACTTAGGTTAGACGAGGCTTAGCTAAGTTGTTTGCCTGATTTGTTTCAAGCACGTATGTGGTTGTGATAGAGTCTTGATTAAGGTAGGAAACCTGATACTCAAATAAGAAGAGCCTTGATAACCATTGCATTGTCATAGGTTTGACATGTCACTTAGCCATTGGTTGTGAGAGATTGAGTATATGGAAACTCTATTTCTTTGCGTACAAGAATACAGAATCCTTAGTTGATGAAACTAGACGTAAGATAACAGAATATAAAGAGTACTAGAGATTGAGTTTAGGGTTGCCGCAAGAAGGGGAGCTAGAACCCTTGAGAATAGAGCTTGGAGCTAGAGCTGGTAGAGGTCTCTGCAGGTGTATCATACCTTGATTGTTGCTGTGATAGCTTGTTTGTTGAGGTAGGCGCAACACAAACCCAAAACTGTTTTGATTAAGTTATTGTTTTACAAACTTCATATTTCTATCATGTTTGATGATTAACTGACATTGTTCTTGAGCATGATGTTATACTTTGGGCTGAGGTCCATGAGATGGATGTGATCTCTAAACACTCTATGATTGGGTACGAGTTATCCATGGGAACGGATGTGATTCCCTAAACCCGCGCAGGGTAGCTCTTGTCTGAGCTGACCTCCGGTTGTGTGAGCTGACTACAATGTTCTTTGCTTGATGTATTGGGTTGTCAATATGGTTCAGAGGTTATGTGCTTGCTCATGTTGATTTGTTTGAAAACTTGCATCTGTTTTGCATTAAAACTGTTTTGTTGCTTCTTGCCTACTGAGTGTCACAACTCACGTCGTTTAATGACAAAAATTCCAGATTTCATGACTACCCGTGGAGCTAACAATGGAGGGAGTTAGAAGCTGATATACAAGCTTGTTGCTTAGAAGTTTGTTGTTCTTTAGAGTTATTTTCAGTTGATTGTAATAAGTATCATCAGACCTTGTGATGATGAGTAGAAGCAGTTGAGAACTGCTAGTGTTTATTTCTTTCCTTAGAGCTTTGAGCCTTATCTCAGTTTAATTTAACTAGAGAAGACATAGTCAGTTGTTTTGGAGTTCATTAAATGTTATCCATGCCAGTTATCTTTACGTAGAACCTTGTATAGATGTTAGAGCCTTATACATGTTGATAATGAACCTTGTACCTGATGATAACCTTATCCACAATGAGCTATGCCTAGATGTTAGTATGAAGCCTTGTTGTTGATAGTTGTCTGATACTGATGCAACCTATATACTGTATAAACTGTTAAATCGTTAAACCTGAAGCTGTGAGTTGATGTATGATGTACTGCCGATCAAGTCATTGTACTCACCTCTCAAGCCTTCAACCATCACTTATGATGTGTTACCTATTAGTCTCACTATGACTACCTCATATCATCCACCCTGATATACCCTCACCTAATACATTGAGGAAACCATACTCAGGATAACACTCAATGATCCTGTTAAGACCATGCTATGACCTCAACCATAGAGCAGGAGAAGGACCTTGAGATTACCTTATGTAGGCAATGATGATACTCCAACCATCACAGAGTAGTTATCATTGTCATGTACTGATGTAACAGATCATACTTCAAGCTTTATAGTAAGCACATCATATCATTACCATGTGACTATATAGCTATACCTTACAACCTGAGTCAGTCTCTATGATGCGACTCAATGCCTGTGAGATGCACTTGTATGTAGTATACCTACATAGGAGAGACACTGATGTGTGGTATGCCTGTTCATAAGAAGTCAGTCTATACGTTATGAGATGTTATAGAACCAAATAGTCATTAGACCTTATAGAGGTGTACCTTGATACTATGTATACCTTGAAGCCATGTATGAGTATCTCAGGTATCAGTTCACCTCGACTGACGTGAGGTACCCATCATAATACTCTGATATAGTAGTAACATGTATGAACCATGCAGTATCACCCATAGACCCTATAGTGTGTTGATCTATCGTGTTTCCGTTTTTGATATGACTCTGTGTATTGGGGCATACTTGCCATTCTTGTGGGTGGAGTGTAAGGTAGCCTAAGCTTGAGCTTGAATGGTTGTATTGAGGCTCTGGCTTAGGGGATTAACATGCCGTATACTGCCATGAACTCGGGTGTGAGTCTGTGTCAGGATTGCGGGTGTTACAGGTTGGTATCAGAGCTAGTTTGATGCCTTGGCAGACTAGCAGTTAGACTGATAGTGTACTTATGTGTGTTTGAGCTCATATGACATGAGCATTAGTCGTTGATTGAGCATGATTGCTTGTTTGTATGCATATAACTGTTGCTTATGTGAGTCACTGTATTTTCATGATCTATAGAGGATGAGTCGGCGTAACGACAACAACAATGATGTGAACTTGGCGAAAGTAGTGCAAGCTTTGAATGTTTTTGCACAAGCTATGGCTGCACAAGTGAATGCTAACCAGAATGCACCTCCACCATCACCTGTGAATCATCGAGCTGAACTGGTGAAGAAATTCTTAGGACAGAGGCCTGAACCTTTCAAGGGCCATCCTGATCCATTGGTTGCTGAAGAGTGGATGCACAAGATCGAGAAGATCTTAGCTTTATTGGAAGTAGCTGAGGACAACAAGCTGATTCTTGCAGTCTACATGCTGGATGGAGAAGCTACAAGTTGGTGGGATCTGACTCGTCGTTCCAAAAACAATAGAGTATTCACTTGGCAAGAGTTTGGACTTGCATTCTTGAGAAAGTACTTCCCTCAAGATGCAAGAAATCAACGTATGATTGAGTTCATGCAACTAACTCAGAGGAACATGACTGTAGCACAGTACCAAGCTAAGTTTGAGGAGCTCTCTCGATTTTATTCATGATTGCAGATGAGAGGATGAAAGCCTTTAAGTTTCAAGAGGGATTGAGACCAGCTATCAAGAGTAGGATATCAGTGTTAAGGATTAGCACTTATGCTGAGGTTGTGGAGAGATCAATGATTGTTGAGAGAGACTTGGAAGAAGCAAGTAGGATTCGAGAACGCCATCATGGTGAGAGGAACAACAATCGTAAAAACAACAATAACAGAAGGAACAACACACCATATCAGAGAAACAACGCCACCACTCAGAGGAGAGACAATGTGGCTAATGCATAAGGAGGTCAGCTGGACCAGTGTGCTTTGAGTGTAAGAAACCAGGCCATTTCAAGAGGTTTTGCCCTGAACTTGCTAATAAGAAACAACAACCATTTGTGCCTCAACAACAACAGAATAACACTCAGAGGAATGCACCACCAAATCAAACAAGGATGCAGAATAATCAGCAGCCTAAGGTGTTCAACACTGTGCAAGTAACTCAAGATGCAGACAACGCAGTTGTTGAAGGTATATTCCTAGTTTTTAACACTTGGGCTAAGATTTTGTTTGATACTGGTGCTACGCATTCATTCATTGCATCATCCTTTGTATCATGATTAGGTTTGAAAACTGAGAAACTCACTGAGAGTTTTGGTGTATCTAATGCAGTAGGAGGTAGCACACAAGTCAACAGTGTGGCTAGATCATGTTTAGTGCGTATAGCTAAGCATGAGTTCTTAGTTGATTTGGTTGTCATGAACATGAAAGGTTATGACATAATCCTAGGGTTGGATTGGTTATCAACTTGTCATGCTAAGTTTGATTGTTATCATAAACGTGTTACGTTACGTTCTAGAGAAGGTAAAATGGTACATTTTACTGCACCACTTATTTTCATGAAGCCACTTATGCTATCTGAGAGATGCATCAGTCATGCAAGTGCAAGAAGTTTATGTACCATGTAGAGATGTTAGAAGGAGAACGAGAAGCACCAACTGCTGAAGGGATTCCCATTGTTGAAGATTTTACAGACGTATTTCCACATGAGTTACCAGGTTTACCACCTATGAGAGAAATAGAGTTCTCTATTGAGATTCAACCAGGTGTCTCACCTATCTCTATAGCTCCTTATTGAATGACACCTATAGAACTGAAAGAGTTAGACAAGCAGCTACATGAGCTAGAGGATCAGGGATTCATTAGATGCAGCACGTCACCATGGGGTGCACCAGTTTTGTTTGTGAAGAAGAAAGATAGCTCATTACGGTTGTGTATTGATTATCGACAGTTGAATAGAGTCACAATGAAGAATAAATACCCTTTACCTAGGATCGAGGATCTGTTTGATCAATTGAAAGGTGCTCAGTACTTTTCAAAGATTGATTTACGTTCAGGTTATCACCAACTTAGAATCAAAGAAGAGGATATACCAAAGACATCATTTCGTACACGTTACAGACACTTTGAGTTTGTAGTAATGCCATTTGGTCTCACTAATGCACCAACATCATTTATGGACCTTATGCATCGTATCTTTAGGCCATACTTAGACAAGTTCGTAGTAGTCTTCGTAGATGACATCCTTATCTACTCAAGGTCTAAAGAAGAACATGAAGAACATCTTAGAACAACATTAACATTGCTGAGAGCACACCAGCTATATGCAAAGTTGAGTAAGTGTGAGTTTTGGCTCACTGAAGTACAATTCTTAGGACATGTAGTCTCAGGAGAAGGAATTAAAGTGGATCCATCTAAGATTGAAGCTGTAACTAAGTGGGAAAGACCAAAGAATGTGTTTGAAGTACGTAGTTTTATTGGTTTAGCAGGATACTATAGAAGATTTGTTTTGGATTTCTCCAAGATAGCAGCACCACTGACAAGATTGACACGCAAGGATGTCAAGTTTATTTGGAGCGATGAGTGTGAAGAGTCATTCACCATTTTGAAGACAAGACTGACCACTGCACCAGTCTTGACTACACCAATAAGTGGAGTTGGATATGTCATCTATTCTGATGCATCATTGAAGGGATTAGGATGTGTGCTTATGCAGGAAGGTAAGGTTGTAGCTTATGCTTCTAGGCAGTTGAAGACACATGAGATGAATTACCCAACTCATGACTTAGAACTAGCAGCTATATTGTTTGCATTGAAGTTATGGAGACACTATCTTTATGGTGAGAAAATTGACATATTTTCTGATCATAAGAGCTTACAGTACATCTTTACACAAAGAGATCTGAATTTAAGACAAAGAAGATGGATGGAGTTTCTAAAGGATTACACCTACACATTTCATTATCATCCCTAAAAAGCTAATGTAGTTGCAGATGCATTGAGCAGGAAGTCAAGAGCAATGATAGCAAGCATGGCTATGCATGCATGGGATTTGCATAGAGATATAGAGGAAGCTGACATACATGCTGAAGAAATAGTATGTAACACCATGATTGTGCCAGAACTACAACAACAAATTCAAGAAGCTCAACAGAGTGACAATGAGATGATTTGGTTACATACGCAATTGTCAGAAGGCCAAACACCTGATGGATGGAGCAATTCTGCAAGTGGATTGCCATTACCACTCAGAATGAAGGTATTAGAAGAAGCTCATAACTCAAAGTTTACAGTACACCCAGGAGGATCAAAGATGTACCATGACATGAAGAGACAATATTGGTGGAAGGGAATGAAGAAGGATGTAGCTTTATTTGTGTCAAGATGTCTCACTTGTCAACAAGTAAAGATTGATCACCAGAAGACAGGAGGATTACTTCAACCCTTACCAATTTCGGAATGGAAATGGGAGCATATCACTATGGATTTTGTTATGGGTTTACCTAGAACAGTTCATGGTAAGGATACCATATGGGTGATTGTGGATAGACTAACTAAGTCTGCCCATTTCCTAGCTATTAAGAAGAAGGATACATTGACTACATTGAGTCAATTGTACATACATGAGATTATCAGGTTACATGGAACTCCAGTATCCATCGTATCTGACAAAGATTCTCGTTTTACATCACAATTTTGGCAAAGCTTACAGAAGGCTTTGGGAACTAAACTATCACTTAGTACTGCATATCATCCTCAGACGGATGGACAATCAGAAAGGGTGATTCAGATTGTGGAAGACATGCTAAGAGCCTGTGCACCGGACTTCAAAGGGAGTTGGAGTGAACATTTACCATTAGTGGAGTTTGCATACAACAACAGTCATCAAGCCAGCATAGGGATGGCACTATATGAAGCACTGTATGGGAGACCATGTAGATCACCAGTTTGTTGGACTAAGATTAGAGAAAGAAGCATATTTGGACCTGACATGGTACAAGAAACAACTGAGAAGGTGCAATTGATTAGGCAAAGGCTCATCACAACACAAAGCAGGCAGAAGAATTATGCAGATAAGAGACGTAGACCATTAGAGTTCAATATGGGTGACATGGTATTGTTAAAGGTTAGCCCACATAGAGGAATCAAGCGCTTTGGTAAGAAAGGGAAGTTTTCACCAAGATATATTGGACCATTTCAAGTACTGCGTCGAGTTGGAGCAGCTGCATACCAGTTGGAACTACCACAACAGATTGGGCATGTACATGACACATTTCATGTATCAATGCTGAGGAAGCATGTAAGAGATCCCACATATACCATTGACTCTGCACAAGTCATGATTGTGAGGATTTGGAAATTCAAGAAGATGCTACATATGTGGAACAACCAGTGAAGATATTGGACTACAAAAAACATGTCTTGCACACCAAAACCATTCCCATGGTTAAGATACAGTGGCAGCGTCGACAAGTTGAAGAAGCAACATGGGAAATGGAATCTAAGATTCAGGATAAGTATCCTGAATTCTATAGAGGTAATAATTAAATTACGGGGACGTAATTCTTTTAACGGGGGTAGGGTTATAATACCCTGACCCAAATTTGACTGCATATATGCATGATATGGTCAAGTATGATTCAATCTTTGTTTGTGTGAGTGTGCTATACCTTGCTTGTTACGTATGACTTATGCATGTTACGTGTGATTAATGCCTTGTTTACTCATTATAGCTAAGTATAGGGAGTAGCCCTAGCTGTGAAGGTTAACCAGGAAAGGTACAAGCAGGATAAAAGGAACATTGGTACATGTATGGCTAGCCATGGCACTTAGGCTAGACGAGGCTTATCTAAGTCGTTTGCCTGATTTGTTTCAAGCACGTATGTGGTTATGATAGAAACTTGATTAAGGTAGGAAACCTGATACTCGAATAAGAAGAGCCTTGATAACCATTGCATTGTCATAGGTTTTACATGTCACTTAGCCATTGGTTGTGAGAGATTGAGTATATGGAAACTCCATTTCTTTGCGTACAAGACATAATCCTTAGTTGATGAAACTAGACGTAAGATAATAGAATATAAAGAGAACTAGAGATTGAGTTTAGGGTTGCCGCAAGAAGGAAAGCTAGAACCCTTGAGACTAGAGCTTGGAGCTAGAGCTGGTAGAGGTTTCTGGTGTATCATACCTTGATTGTTGCTGTGATTGCTTCCTTGTTGGGGTAGGCGCAACACAAACCCAAAACTGTTTTGATTAAGTTATTGTTTTACAAACTTCATATTTCTATCATGTTTGATGATTAACTGACATTGTTCTTGAGCATGATGTTATACTTTGGGCTGAGGTCCATGACATGGATGTGATCTCTAAACACTCTATGATTGGGTACGAGTTATCCATGGGAACGGATGTGATTCCCTAAACCTGCGCAGGGTAGCTCTTGTCTGAGCTGAGCTCCGGTTGTGTGAGCTGACTACAATGTTCTTTGCTTGATGTATTGGGTTGTCAATATGGTTCAGAGTTTATGTGCTTGCTCATGTTGATTTGTTTGAAAACTTGCATCTGTTTTGCATTAAAACTGTTTTGTTGCTTCTTGCCTACTGAGTGTCACAACTCACGTCGTTTAATGACAAAAATTCCAGATTTCATGACTACCCGTGGACCTAACAATGTAGGGAGTTAGAAGCTGATATACAAGCTTGTTGCTTAGAAGTTTGATGTTCTTTAGAGTTATGTTCAGTTGATTGTAATAAGTATCATCAGACCTTGTGATAATGAGTAGAAGCAGTTGAGAACTGCTGGTGTTTATTTCTTTCCTTAGAGCTTTGAGCCTTGTCTCAGTTTGATTTAACTAGAGAAGACATTGTCAGTTGTTTTGGAGTTCATTAAATGTTATCCATGCCAGTTATCTTTACGTAGAACCTTGTATAGATGTTAGAGCCTTATACATGTTGATAATGAACCTTGTACCTGATGATAACCATGACCACAATGAGCTATGCCGAGATGTTAGTATGAAGCCTTGTTGTTGATAGTTGTCTGATACTGATGCAACCTATATACTGTATAAACTGTTAAATCGTTAAACCTGAAGCTGTGAGTTGATGTATGATGTACTGCCGGTCAAGTCATTGTACTCACCTCTCAAGCCTTCAACCATCACTTATGATGTGTTACCTATTAGTCTCACTATGACTACCTCATATCATCCACCATGATATACCCTCACCTAATACATTGAGGAAACCATACTCAGGATAGTACTCAATGATCCTGTTAAGACCACGCTATGACCTCAACCATAGAGCCGGAGAAGGACCTTGAGATTACCTTATGTAGGCAACGATGATACTCCAACCATCACAGAGTAATTATCATTGTCATGTACTGATGTAACAGATCATACTTCAAGCTGTGTAGTAAGCACATCATATCATTACCATGTGACTATATAGCTATACCTTACAACCTGAGTCAGTCTCTATGATGCGACTCAATGCCTGTGAGATGCACTTGTATGTAGTATACATACATATGAGAGACACTGATGTGTGGTATGCTTGTTCATAAGAAGTGAGTCTATACGTTTTGAGATGCCATAGAACCAAATAGTCATTAGACCTTATAGAGGTGTACCTTGATACTATGTATACCTTGAAGCCATGTATGAGTATCTCAGGTATCAGTTCACCTCGACTGACGTGAGGTACCCATCATAATACTCTGATATAGTAGTAACATGTATAAACCATGCAGTATCACCCCTAGACCCTATAGTGTGTTGATCTATCGTGTTTCCATTGTTGATATGACTCTGAGTATTGGGGCATACTTGCCAGTCTAGTTGGTGGAGTATAAAGTAGCCTAAGCTTGAGCAGGGCCGTCTTACGGTTATGAGATGCTCTAGGCGAACTCAAAATTTGGGGCCTTTTAATAGGGTTTCTTTTTTTTTGCTCTAGTAAAACTAATGTACATTGGAAAGGAAAAGTTCCATATGGAATAATTAGACACATTTAAAAGACAGAAAAAATAATTATTAAAAAATTCAATACTTCAATACAAAGGCGGACACAAAAAATTAATTTCTCTATTTAATGCATTGGGGAGTTGCGGTGCTCGAAATTTTGAAGTATTTTGTAAATTTTACCTTGAGGCTAAATTCATTTGTTTCCGTGAGACTTTCAATTGTAAACTTTTTGTAATTTGAGTTATTTACATGGACTGTCACATATAACAACAATATGTACCACCACCAAACTACTTGCTAGACTGTGGCTTTTGTCTTAGTCCTCATGCATGAGGTGCAAGGATCGAATCCTACAAACTATTTTAGGCCCTAGGCGGCCTCCTAAACGGCCTAGCCCATAAGACGGCCCTGAGTTTGAGCTTGAATGGTTGTATTGAGGCTTTAGCTTATGGGATTAACATGCCGTATACTGTATGGACTCGGGTGTGGGTTTGTGTCAGGATTGCGGGTGTTACATTAACCTTCTTACTGTTGACAACATTGAAACAAAAGTCTCCGTCGGAAGACTAGGAGACTAGAGAGTATCCAACCCAACCCTCTCAAATATCATCAAATCTCCTAGTTCAACAATTTAATCATTCCACCAAGAAAGCTCAATGATCTTTATTTCAGCACTTATGTGCCGACTCTAGATTACTCAAATTCATGATTTTTGAAAAAAAAAAAATCTTGATTTTCATGTTTTTAGATATGATTTAATCTTTGTTTTCGTGTTTCGATTTAATCTTTGTTTTCACGTTTCTAGATATAATTTAATCTTTGTTTTCATGTTTTTAGATATGAACTAAAACTAGTTAATCTTGTATTGCAACTAACACAACTAATTAACCAGTAATGAGATAGGGCTAAACAGTACGAGTGCTATGGATTTTTGATTTTCTTAAACAAACTTTATTTTAACTTATTAAATGGGCCTCAAAAATAACGCATAGGCCCTAATTAGCCAGGTATGGTTTCGCTGTGAGAAAAACGCAAAGGCCCACTTCATCTCAAAGTAAAGAACAGAAGTCTCTGTCGTTGACCAGGAGACAAAAGAGTGTGCAACCCCCTCAACTATCATCAAATTTAAGCATGGAATTAAATACTTATCCTGGCGTCATTGGGGCGGATTTGAAAGAATGGGGGCAGACCGAGTTGATGACGCGATCCAGTTAGATGTGTTAAGGGGTGGCTAAATTTGTGGGCGAAAATTCAGTTATACCGTTTCCCTACCGAGTAAAATGTCACCACTACCCTACCAATTAATCTTTAAACCTAGGCTACCGAATGAAACCAGGTTCATTCTCATTCTTCTCCTCCCCTTTCTCCCCTTTTCCTCCTCCACAACCACCATTTTCGTTCGCCGTTCACTACCATTTTCCTCCTCTATCCCATACTCCCAACTCCCGACCCAGAAATTGACAATTGATTTTGGTAAGACTAATTCCACCAGAATTAGTTCCACCAATGGTTTCAGTGAGGTAATTCTCAAACTTATGTATGAATTTAGCAATTAGGGTTTCCATTTTTCGCCCAGAAAAACTAGGGTTATGTATGAACATCATAACTTGGTAGCTTATATAGCTACCGAGTATGAAAATTTGCAGAGTCGGTGGCTCTTTTGCTTACCGAGTACTTATGGATTATACACTACTCGGCAGCTCTTTTGACTTACCGAGTATGATTTTTCATATCATATTTTTTCTGTATAATTTTTAAGGTATAATCGGCTGCAATGTTGGCTGCCGAGTAACAATTTTTCTTACTCGGTAGCTCTTGCCGAGTATGTTTCTGCTGCCGAAGGGTTTAACACCACTCGGTAACTCATTTATTTATCGAGCTACCGAGTAAGTGTACTCGGCAGCTATATTGTTTTACCGAGGGTCAATTCTCCACACTCGGTTGCTTTTTTGCTTGCCAAATAAAAAACCTAATTCAAAATGGTATCAACACATTTTTCCAAACACTCTTTTTCATGGTTTTTCTCTATAATGGTAGAGTTCCAACAATCCATGGCTTCCTCCATGTAAGATGAATTCGTGTCATGATCACCCTCACGAGAAGAACATTCACCCCGCTCAATCTCACTCAAAACAACCATCTCAACAACAAAAAAAAACTTCTTCTTCTTTTGGGTTATTTTGCATTTCCTCCCCTGTAAAGATTGGTATTTTGCGTTACCTCCCCAAAAAGATTGAAATTAGTGATACCTCCCCTCCGTCAGTTTTATGCATATGTGGCTGTTATCCTACTCAGCCAAGATATCCACGTCGACAAAATTGACCCCTGTCATATGGAAAACCCAAAATACCCTCGTCTTCTCCAATTACTGTTAACACTACACCTCGAAGAGTCCTTCATCTTCCTCACAATTACACCTCAAGAAGCCATTTTCCAAAGCAAACTTCTTCTCCTTTGATTCTTTTCCTTCTTCAATCCATTCGATAGTACGTAAAACAAAATAACAGTCTCTCAACAACCTATCAGCTAGGCCCGAACCAGATTCACAACAAAACCACCACGTTCAGAATCAGATTTTGTCGTCCTCCTCCTCATCACACACACTCCAAATTGC